>CM035161.1:139627754-139706030 GCA_020205615.1 Panax quinquefolius | reverse complement strand
ATATAAATCAGGATTTGATGTTTAATGTAAATGCTCACGATTATGTAAAGTCCTTCGAGGAATATATGTATCAAGGACTTAGTGATAGATCAAAATTGTTAGGTTGATCTTAGCCTTTAATGTTCACTTATATAGAGAAAGAGATCAAATATGTTAGGGTCGATTCATGGCTGTAAAGAAATAGATAGGCCTTTCAAGAGAATCGTAGTCTATCCCAACGATCAATAATGCATAAGCTAAGGCGTGATCAGAGTGTCTGAGATGATCGTAGATATTTGCCTTGAAGGGCCTCTCCAAAGAATCGAGAGTGGTCCAGACGTCACGGGCTTAACTCGAGATCGTAGTGTGCTTTTAGAAATGTAAAGTCTACAAAACGTGCCAAGTAAAGATCAGAGTATGCAAAACTATTGAAAGAAATCAGTAGTGTTCTATTCTGCATCAAGCACAAAATACGACAAGACACCACTATATGCATGTAGTAGAGTATCATCTATCTCAGGTCGGAAGCGCCGAGCCCTATCTCTTGTTTGAAACAAATTCCAACAAATGGGAATGGGTTTTGAACGTTGAAGCTTCTCACTAGTCCCAACGGTGATAAAAAGATATCCTTAGTATCGATCAAAAGAAACGATTCAAGAAGCTAAGAAAAGGACCATTGGCAGGAAAACACCTTTTAAAGTGTTAGTGAGAAAGCCTATTGTGTCAGTCAAGCCGATCAGCAATTCGTAAGATGTGCGAAAAAGTCTCCATCAAAGCTCGTAAATGTCAAACGATTTAATGGCTCATCATTTGACTTCAATGGATAGATTTAAAGAGATCACATATATACGTAATAAAGATATGAGATAGACAAGCAATCATTTGAACAAAAACGCATAGGACACCCAACGCCAACTCTACGATCCGAGAAAAGAGAAAGCTTGCTCAACTACTTAGCTTCTTTCAAACAAGTGCTTAATAAGAACTCGAAAGAAAGACCAATCACGCATCTCAACAAACAACCAATCAACTAAAGTGAGAGTTCCAAGTCCGAAGGACTCAAGAGTTCTAAGTGAATCTATGAAGAACCAAGTCTGGCTGGACTCAAGAGTTCAAGAGTGAACTAAGAAGTGCCTTGAGATCACCGGTCTAGAAGGAATCTGTGAGATTCAAGAAGTGTAATGTATATCCTTAGTGGATTTCCTACCAAGGAGTAGAAGAGTGGATTAGGAGCTTTAAGTGCTCCTCAACCACTTAAAACTATCGTGTCCATTATAATCGCTATAATCGCTATAACCGGCTATAATCGCTTCACTCTCATTAATTCAAGATATCTAAAAGAAGGTTTATCATATACTCATTCCTCACGCATTAATCACAATCATACTAACTAGTTTAAAAGAAAAGTTTTAATTATCTATTCAACCCTCCTTCTAGATATCTATCATGGCCTCCGGAACTAACAATCGGTATCAAAGTAGGTTTCTATAATACATACCCTACAAAGCTCGAGTAGATCCAATGGCACACTTACCAAGCTTAATCAAAGACCTGAGGAGGCAAAGAAGCCACCCATGTGCAACAAAGATAAATTTGCTAACCGGAAGGTTAGGATGCAAGCTATATGGATTCAATAGATGAAGATCTATTTGAAACCGTGCTCGTAATGGGCCCTATGTTCCTACAAAGCTTTGACCAACCACAGATGACCCGCAGAGAGTACATATCAAGGTCAAAGGAGAATGGATGAGAACGAGAAGAGAGTCAGTCCAAATTTCGATAAAAAGGCCAAAAACATCTTGTTCCAACCTTAGAAGATGATCTGCTTGAAAACGTGGTCAACAAAGAAACAACAAAGGAGGTTTGGGAAGCACTACTCATTACGCATGAAGGAACAAAAGAAGTCGTAGAAAACAAACAATCTCTCTCGACTCAAAGAATATGAGATGTTTGCTCACGCTCAAGGAGAGAACGCATCGCCACCCACGAAAGATTTAATGTTCTCGCTAAACTCTCTACGAGCCTACGGAAAGATCTATCCAAACAAAGATCTAATCATAAAGTTCATGAGAGCCTCCAAGCAAGTGGATGCCAAACCACTACAATTAGAGAATCAAAGAATCTACATGAAATGATTGTCCAACAAATTGTATGGCAACCTTCTCACATACTGAACTGGAGTTAACTCAACGAGCGTAAACCCCGTCTGGAAGGAAGAAAGAAGGATAAAGGTGTTGCTCTCAAAGCAACCGATAACACCTCCAAAGTCAAAGATTAAAGTTGATTCTCACTACGATGAAGATGATGATGAGGACCTTGCAATGTCGGGTGAAAAGACTAAGAAGGTTCATGCGACAAGGCAAAACCAAAGAAGCCAAAGAAAGTCAAGAATCACAATAGCCGTGAGCAAATGAACGACCTATGCTACAATTGCAAGAAACTAGCCACTTCATTGCTAATCGCAATAAACCTCTCAGTGAAGAACTCAAAAAGAAATCACATTCTAAGAAGGAATACAAAGGCAACAAAAGGCCACAAAAGAAAGATAAAGGCCTCAGAAGTCGGAGGATCGTGGAGTGACTCGACAATGACTCAACTCCAAAATCGAGATGATGAAGATCCTCAAGTGGCAAATCTCCGCCTTTATGGCCAAAAATGCAAGGGACAAATGTAACTCCAACATACATGAAGTAAGTATCGATGAGGTATTTGACTTCAACTCTCCGATGTAGATATTGATGACCTTAGAACCGCATTACACGGCATAACATCCGATCTACACCAATACATGAAGTGGTTTAGAGTTCGTTTAAAGACTATTCACTTCTTCAAAAGGAGAAAGAGAAAGTTCAAGAGGAACTGAAACAACCTTCTTCAGCAAGACTAATTCTCTTCAAAGTTCGTCGAGAATAAGCTTTCGAGACAAACAAATGAGCTCAACAAGCACAAAGAGAGTCTAGTCTAACCTCCAAGATTGAGGATCTAGAAAAGACAATCTCACATGGAATAAATCCTCTTCATCCATGGACTCCTTAATCTCTAACCGCAGATAGTGTCTCGATAGTAACAGGTTAGCTTGGGGAATCTACCTCGAGAGCCATGTGTGGAAAAAAAGTAAAGGAGATTAGCATGAGTGATGCCTCAAGTTTAAGTAGAGGCATTATATTTATGAAATCCTCACGTAACGATGAGTTTATCAAACCCCGCCCACCGATTTAATTCATATTCCGTGAGTAAGTGGATCTCATATCGTCTAGGTTTTAGAAAAGAGAAGAGTAATCTAGCTACTACTCATCAACCTCAAGGATCGTAGAGTCCAATAAAATCAACTCTACAACCAACCAAGAAGATACAAAGAGAAGTAAGATACACTCTCACAAATAATAAAACAAGAGAACATATGGAAAAGGGAATATCACCTTTAAAGGTGAGGATGACCAATAACCCACAAAAGTCTAAATGGAGGAAGAATCTTTCACACACACACAAACACGCATCATATCAAATGTTTTGTAAAGCTATGTAGTCGCCACAAGGCTACAAAATGTTATTATAATTCCATGCATGCGAGACCCAAAATCAAGCAAATTTGGGTCCCCTAAGGCACTAATAATGTAGGACCCATGCAAGTATGGGTACCAAAATGAAGGTTTAATGTTATTACAGGAAAAGAGCTCCATGATCACACCCGGGTATCTCGGACAAATGGATGCTCAAGGCATATGACAGGAACAAAGCCCTTCTCGTCTGACTACATAAAAAGGAGGGTCCTCCGCCATCTTTGGAGACAACGGCCTGCAAGATAAGAGGCTATGGCTCACTTGAAATGGTGCAAAGATCTCAAAGAAAGTGGCCTATGTGAAAGGACTACAACACAATCTTCTAAGCATTAGCCAACTCTCAGCGATAAGGGTCATCAAGTAACATTTCTCAACAATCAATGCCATGTCCGAGACCAAGACATCTCGGCCGGAAGCTTAACCGGAATAAGAGAAGGAAATGTCTACACAAGAATCTTGAAAATCGAGCTCAGACGAAATAATATGCTTTCTCGCTAAAGCATCTAAAGAAATGAGCTGGGCGGGCATCAAAGACTGCCTCATCTCAATTTCAAAAGCATGTCCAAATTAGCTTCAAAAAGATCTAGTTGCAGCCTACCCAAGTTCAATTTCATTAAAGAAAGGTCGCGGTAATGCCTGCTAACTCGAAAATGCACTCACAAGCATATTCAAGAGCAAAATCTATCAATTCAATGGACAAGCCTTCGCGCCTATACATGGATCTTTTTGGGCCAATTCCAATAACGAGCCTTGAGGAAAGAGATACTTCCGGTCAGAATCAGATGACTTCACCAGATTTATACGGTGTTCTTTCTAACCTCAAAAGATGAGACAAGTTCCCAAATGATCAAGATGTTCAAGCTTGTGTAGAAAAGGATAAAAATCGAAAAAGGAGAGAAAATCAAGGCTATAAGGAGTTATCATGGTAGAGAATTCAACAAAATCTGACTTCTCCTTTAAATGGACCAATTTCGCACGGTATAAATGGCATTTGTCACAACTTCTCAAATTTCCACGAATTCCTCAACAAAATGGAGTTAATCAGAGAAAGAATGAGACATTAATAGAGGACTCGGAAGGACTCTACTAACAGAAGACATCTCGCCTTGAGTATTTACACCAGCGATAAGGCATAAGAACCGATGTCCCAACAGAAGCTAGATGGGCAAGAGATCACACTCAAGATCTAATCATTGAGATCCGAATGCAAGAGTCAAAACAAGAGTAGATTCAAGATCAAGATACATAAAAAAATCAAACCCAACAGAATGCTTCTATCTAAGATCTTCTTATCTCAAATGGAACCAAAACAAGAGTCAGATAGAGGACGCCATGGAAGACTCCAAATGGATGAAGGTTAGGATGCAGAAGAACTTAATCAGTTCGAGAGAAGCAGAAGTATGGAGATCGTTCCAAGCACCAAAGAACATCCTCGTAATTGGAACCAAGTGGGTCTTCGTAAATAAGATGGATGAAGATGGGGTGATAAACGTGAATAAGGCTAGACTAGTGGCCAAAGGTTACTCTCGTGAAGAATAAATTGACTACGATGAGACATTTCAGACGGCCGCCGCATCACTGAAGCCATCGTAATATTTCTTGCTTTCATCACTCACATGAAATTCAAGGTCTTTCGATGGATGTCAAGAGTACATTCTTGAACGGGTGAACTTCAAGAAGAAGTCTATGAAAGCAAATTTCCAAGTTTCTTCATTCCATCTCTTTCTAATTATGTCTTTAGATTAGACAAAGCCTTATATGGTCTTAAACAAGCACCTGTAGCATGGTATGAAACACTAACTAACTTCCTTATTGAAATGGATTCACTAGAGGTAGAGTAGATACCACACTATTTCTTAGAAAGCACAAAGACAAAGTCCTATTAGTTCAAATATATGTCAAGATGATATTATCTTTGGATCTACCGATGAAAAGCTATACAAGAGATTCTCCAAGATTATGCAGAGCAAGTTTGAAATGAGCGTGATGGGTAAGTTTAACTTCTTCCTTGATCGCAAGTAAAGCAAGTGATCATGAATGAATCTTTATCAACCAAGCCAAGTACATTAAAGACTTACTTAAGAAGTATAGCATGGAGTCACCTCTCCCATGAAAACCCCAATTGCTCCCCGCAACAAAGCTTCGACAAAGATGAAAAGGTAAAAGTATTGATATAACTCAATACGAGGTAATGATTGGCTCTCTTTTTATATCTAACTCGCTAAGAGACTGGATATAATGTTTACAACATGCATTTGTGCTAGATTTCAGCTAGTCCTAAAGAATCTCATTTATCTCGTTGTAAAGAGGATTTTCAGATATCTCAAAGGTACACCCCACTGGGGCTTTGCATCCCAAGTGAGTCCTCATTTGAGCTAACAGAGACACAGATCTTGATTTTGCGAAATGAGAAATTGATAGAAAAGAGTACCAACGACAGACTCAATCAAGTGCTAGAAATGTATTTGTGTCTCCGTTTAAGTAAGAAGCAAAATTCAAGATCTACTTCAATCGCAGGTGAATACATTGTCTTTATGACGATTGCTGGACGCCTCCCAAAATTAGGTATACGCCACCCATCTTGGGTCGCCACTTACATGGTACATAAATTCAAATACAACTTACTAATATAACTGCCGTGGTAATACGATATAAACCGTGAGTTTGAATACAAATATTGTCTACTAGATATTATACAAACTCAAAAGGAGTCCTCATTACAACTATTATCACACTATTTCACGTAATAGTGAGGACTACTAATGCTATCCTCTCGGACCATTACTGCTCCCCCGACTCGCCCCAAATATGTTCTCATTTCAAGAGAATAGCAATGAAAGAAAGGGTGAGCTCAACTAGCCCAAAGAAGAAATATTATGACTAAGATAATGCGTAATAAATTATCATTAGCCTTCAACAAAGTGTTAAACCGATAAAATACAATGACAACCAAATTTAATCAAGTGGAATAAGCAATCCATTAAAAGAGTCAAGAGAGAATAAAGTCTACTATCTTTTAGGTTTTAAAAGGTTTTCATCAATTTTTATCACGAGACTCACTTTTAATAAATAAACCACCACATCTAATCATCCTCGTACCACTAGCCAAGGATTTTCATCAAATTATCAATGGTCACGACTATACCGAATCACCCCGGTCATAATCATACCAAAAACTATCCATCAATCGCATTACAGTGCCACCGAGGACTTTTGTCACATCATTTATATCAAGTCATGATTATACCGAATGATCCTCGTCATAATCATACTAAGTTCATCTATGTAACGTAAGCCAAAAGATAACATAATATAACATGAGGATGATGACAATGACATAGTAATTCAATAAAACAAGTTCAAGAATTATTTAATCCATGAATTATTAACGCCCAAATTGTCAACATGATATCGTTGCAGAGAGTAAAATTCAAGAATGATCGTAAGAATATTTCCATGAAAAGATATCGATGAAACGCAAATATCAAGGATATTCTACTAATTTCATGGAGTATGTAAGTCAAAGTTTTAACCAACCGAGTATAATAAAGAATGGAATAACAAAAGAAATCACCACGCATGCAGCATTATTGATGTATGTGTTATTCCAATGTAATAATAATAACGGAACCACGTCAGTGAAATTCACAATTTATGGACGGAGATGTTCCAATGTAATAATAAAGATGGAACTGTGATCCGTAAAAACACATGTATAGATATTCCAATGTAGAATGATAAAAAGACGGAACCAGTCCTGTAAAACACACGCATGTGATGTTCCAAATGTAATAATAAAAAATGGAACCAAAGTCCGTAAAACACATGCATGTGATGTTTCCAACAGTAATAATAGAAGAATGTCACCAAGTATAGGGTAAAATCATATACAAAAGTTATTCCAATGAATAATAAGCAATGGAATAACATAAGGATTTCACCAAGTATAGGGTATGCCGCATATATAAAGTTACGATAGATAGTATACCACTTTTACAAAGTTATTCCAATGTAATAATAATAGTGAATGGAATAATGTTTCTCTTCAAGAAGAAAGAATAACACCCTCACTGTAAAAAGAACCTAATATAGTAAGCGGTGAAGTAAAAGGTATACTCTTCTTCTTTCTATAACTTTCTCCCTATAGCTTCTCTATAATTTCTCTCTCAGAGTTTCAATGAATTCGTAAAGAAAATAATGAAGGAATGAGCTTCTATTTATAGGAAAATGGAATGCATAAGAATTAATCCATGAATCGGTCCGTATTGATTTACTTTAATCTGACGGTCCATATTTAAAGAAAAATCTTTTAAATAAAATATAATATATTCTATTTATATAAAAATATTTTACTATGCAAACACTATGCAAAACACTACGCAAAACACTATGCAACACTATGCATAATAAAATATAATATATTCTATTTATGTAATAACTTTAATAAAGTATTCTATTTTATATAAAGATGTTTCGCTTTTATTACGCTAATAATACTTAATAAAACAAAAACGTCATTATCGCTATAATAATTCATATTATTAATCGGTGAATAATGGAATCAAACCGAGTGACTTCTCACATAAGCATCAATAATCAATACCGTAAAGTTACTATGCAACCACATCGTTCATCGCATTTTTACTATCGAGTAGTTCAACAATAACCACGGTAAAACTTCCGCCATTATTTCAATAAAATATTTTTGTCGCTTTCTCAATCCGACAATAATTTACATTAGGGGTCCACCAATGATTGAGCCGTTGATTTAATATTCCCTCGTTAAACCGAATATTCCCCACCAATCGAATATAATATAACCACTTGCATATTTTGTAAAATTTATAAATACTACCCACAACTATAATATTTATCTCAAATTCACACCATAATATTAAAAATTAATTCGATAAAATTTAAATCTTTATTGATAAAATCTGGGTCTCACAATCTCCTCCTTATGGAATTTCGCCCTCTAATTAGGTACGTACTGGTATGATAAGAGATGAGGATACCTTGAATACCTTTATCGTTAAAAATATTACATTCATCTTCGCAATCCCGGTACCAAAGATATTCATTAACAATTCATCTTTGCACTACAAAAAGCCAAAGATATACAATCAGAAAACCAATAATAATCTTTGACGCAATTAATAATAGTATCACGACCACGAATTATCCATGCACTAATCGCCAAGGATATTCGTGTTTTTTCAATCACGGTCATGATTATACCAAATAATCTTTCGTCATAATCATACCAAGTCTATCAATGCACTACTGACCAAAGATGACTTTTTTACCACATCCATGAATTAATATTTCATTGTTGAGACTCAACAATTCAATAATTAATCCATATCATCGAATCATCCACGCACTCAAAAAGCCAAGGATATTCATTAAGATCACGACCACAAATTATCCATGCACTACTACCAAAGATAATTGTGTATTCATTAAGATATCACGACCACAAATTATCCATGACTACTGACCAAAGATAATTGTGTATTCATTAGTATCACGACCACAAATTATCCATGCACTACTACCAAAGATAATTGTGTATTCATTAAGATCCGACCACAAATTATCCATGCACTCACTACCAAAGATAACCGTATATTCATTAAGTATCACGACCACAATTATCCATGCACTACTACCAAAGATAATTGTGTATTCATTAAGATCACGACCACAAAATTATCCACGCACTACTACCAAAGATAATTGTGTATTCATTAAGATCAATGCACCACAAATTATCCATGCACTACAAATACCAAAGATAATTGTGTTTTCATTAAGATCACGACACCACAAATTATCCATGACTACTACCAAAGATAATTGTGTATTCATTTACTATTATGATTATACCCTAACAATCCTCGTCATAATCATACCAAGTCCATCTATGCACTACAGCCACGTATGACTTTCAACATAATATAAAAATGAGGATAATGGTATAAAAAGAATCAATCAAATGAGATAGATAAATATTAAACATTTATAATATAATTTATCCAGATTCAAGAATATCCCCATGTTTTCAATCACTTAATAATCTCATAATCTAATATCATTAATATTATAACAATATTTTAATCACTTCTTAAATTTATAAACAATTTATCTTAATTGTTTACGCTTTACTCATATAATGCATTTAATCATTCAAAATGTCATACTCATAAAATATCATCACCAATTATCAAATCCCTCATCAAAAAATATGCATATACTCTATATATGGATTCTCTAGCCATAAAACCTATTTTCAACTTTTATTACTTCACATAACATATTTAACTCATATGTTCGTGAATTAAACTATTTTCATGAAAAAATATCAAATCAGTCCCAAAAAATATTTCTTTTCTGGGATTTAGCATAATATAGTCCCATGATGAAAATATATTTTTCTTGATTTTTAAAATTCATTTACTATTTTTCAAAAATCAATTTCTAATTAATTCCTTAAGAAATTAGCTACCTCAAGTTTAACTCCAAAAATTCCCAAGTCTTGGCAGGACCTTACACATGTTATCGTGAGCTTCCAGTTTAAATTTCATGGTCATCGGAGTTATAGAACTCCTATTATAGCGTTTTTTCGCCGGAAAAACCTAAATATTGAAATAGTCATAACTTGCTCATTTTAAGTCGAATGAGCTCATTTTTTGACAGGAGGTACTTTATACCATATACTTTCATGTCCCAAAACCCAGAATTTTTCTCATAATTTAAGTGGCCGAAACAGCCCTCTAAAATCATGGCAGCAGACTTTTTTCGGTTTTTGCAGCTTTGCACTCCTTTGCTAAAATCAGTCCACACAAAAATATACAACACCTTTTCCAGTAATTCCACTTGGATTAGTTAGGTAACTCATAGATCTAACTCTAGGACTTGACCACACTCAAAAATTCAAAATATAATAGGAGATATGGTCAATTGAATTTCATGTTACGTTTTTCACCAAAATCTGATTTTCAACTCTTTGTGATTTCTAAGAAACTTTCATGTTTTCACATAATAACCAACATAACTCATCATAACACTTACTAATACTACGTATACCCATGGTTTTCATTAGTCCAATGCTTTTATTATGACTTTTATCATAAACCACGTAAATCTGCTCATTTTAGTTGAAGAAATATTTGAGGGTTTAAGAATTGGGTTTTTGTACTCAAAATCAATACAAAATTCGATTTCACGCCTAGGTAGGCTAGAAATCTTCAAGAATACGTCAAGAAATTTATTAATGATAGAAATATCATTCAAAATCATATTCTTCGCCCAAGACTTGATAGTATGTCACATTAATACCAATCTGTGACTTCTATCCTTTAACCTCGATGGCACCTCACAATGATACCTATAAACTTGCCATCTTCATTCACGATGTCGCCTCTGAAAGTCCGCTTTTGTGCATTCCACACAAGGAAGTCAACAACGAAAGGATCGGGGCTCTTTACTTATGGCTTGATATAACAAAGATTAACTTTAGGGTTTAGTTACTTTGAATTCAGATAATGTTGTTGTTATGAATATAAAAGCTAATAACCTTACGAAAATCATGATGAGTAGTTAACCAATTGATTCCTAAAATACCATCAAAGGCAAATATTTTCAAAGAGATAATATCGACAGTAACGTGAAAGTGTTTATTTGAAACAACAAGATTAATAAACATGTGTTGGAGGTAACGAAGGTTTCTCCCAACGAAGTTTCAACCAATAAGTTAAAGTCTAACTTCTCCGTCCGAGTCAAATTTAAATGTTGAACGCAAAGCAAGTGAGATAAAATAATGGGTAGAACCCAAGATCTTATAAGGTATAGACTTCAAGAATTTATAATTAACTAACCCGGCCCTAACTTCGTCGAGTCACTTGCTTTTTTTAAGAAGTCATGAAAACGCTCTTCATGAAACCACCGACTTTTGTTTTATCCAGATCCGCTTTGGGTGCCACCGTCCCACTGGACTTGACTTTTGGTGCACGCAACAAAATCGAGCTAAATGACCTTCTTCTTCTTGAAATTTCCACTTCTATTATCTTCGCCATGATTACTACCGAGTGGTTACCATTCTTGGCATGATAATTTCTCCCACGATGGTCATCATTGTTCGATGGTCGTTACTGCCAGATGATTATTATCGTGTTGTTGGTCGTTACTTTTTTGGTTGAGTCGACTCATTATCGCTACCTCCAATAACCGAGCCCTATTCACAACATCTAAATTCAAACATCATCACAAAACAAGGGTTAATTAACATGCAACATATTATCACTATACTACTCGAATTCGACCAATCAAATACTAAATAAACTTAGTAGGTCATACTAGCGAAGGAATTCCCTCCTCCCTCCTAGTACTATTCTCACATCTTAGCCAGGATCATATCCTAAGCTCGATACCAACCGTGATGCCCCAAAATTAGGTATATCGCCACCCATCTTGGGTCGCCACTTACATGGTACATAAATTCAAATACAACTTACTAATATAACTGTCAGTGGTATAATACGACATAAACCGTGAGTTTGAATACAAATATTGTCTACTAGATATTATACAAACTCAAAAGGAGTCCTCATTACAACTATTATCACACTATTTCACGTAATAGTGAGGACTACTAATGCTATCCTCCGGACCATTACTTACGTTCCCGACTGTCTCGGCCTATGTTCTCATTTCAAGAGAACAATGAAAGAAAGGGTGAGCTCAACTAGCCCCAGAAGAAATATTATGACTAAGATAATGCGAATAAATTATCATTAGCCTTCAAATAAAGATGTTAAACCGATAAAATACAATAGACAACCAGTTTAACTGCAATGGAATAAGCAATCCATTAAAAAAGTCAAGAGAATAAAAGTCTACTATCTTTTAGGTTTTAAAAGGTTTTCATCAATTTTATCATTTGAGACTCAAATTAATAAATAAACCACCACATCTAATCATCCCCTGCATTACGGCCAAGGATTTTCATCAAATTATCAATGGTCATGACTATAATTAGAATCACCAACGGTCATAATCATACCAAAACTATCCATCAACGCATTACAGCCACCGAGGACTTTTGTCACATCATTTATATCAAGTCATGATTATACCGAATGATCCTCGGTCATAATTGTGGACGCCCCAAAATAGGTATACATCACCTATTCCGAGTTGTCAATACATGGTATGTAAACAACTACAACTTTATTATTACAACAAGAAAACGTGAGTTTGAATACAAATATTATCTTCTGACAATATCTATACTCAAATAAATCCTCATCACATTTATCGATACATTATTTTACAAAAATGGTGAGGACTACTAAACAATCCTTTCTAAAAACTTCATTCCATACCCCACTGCATTTCGCTATATTCTCGCCTCCCGAGAAAAATGGAACAAAAAGGAAAAAGGGTGAGCTCAACTAGCTCAAGAAGAATATTATGACTAAGATAATATACAACAAATTATCGTTAGTCTTCAACAGGAAAAATCTAATAGAATACAATAGACAACAAACTTTAAATCAATATTCGCAATGAAATAATAATTCATTAGAAGAGTTAAGTAGAGAATGCAAACTACTATCTTCTATGTATGAATTTAAAAGTTCATCGCCTATCTTTTATCCCCCAGAACATCAATCAATATACATCTGAATCAAATATTCATCTTTGCACTACAGCCAAAGATATTCATCACCGGGTCATGTTCATTTAAACACTGCTCATCTTTGCACTACTACAGCCAAAGATATTCTTCGAAATCATTCATCTTTGCACTACAGGCCAAAGATATTCTTAAGAAATCATTCATCTTTGCACTACAGCCAAAGATATTCCATAATATCATCATTTAAGACCGAGGATGATGAAAAATATTTTTAAAGAAACGAATCCAAAGGAAACAAAAATGACAAGGATTAAGGATTAAGGATTCAGATTTGGGTTTTATCCACGTCCAAAAATACCTCAAAAATAATCATAGTGGTGTAAAATTCAAAATGATCAAAACATTGATACAATCGAAAGCTAGTATCCGTAATAGATATTTTGACAAAAAGAAAAAATTTTATTTTTCTATGAATAGTGTCAGATACGTGAATAGTCGTAATAGGCCAGACACGTGAATAATAACTCCACACCAAAAGATAGAAATTCCACAAAAACATCTTCACGCTTCATTAATAGTACTCGTGAATAAGAACTCATGAATAAGAATCAGAATAAGAACTCGTGAATAGTAACTCATGAATAAGAACTCATGAATAGTAACCCCGACATGAAAAAAGTTCCAAATTTGATAAAACTTCAGATCAACATTTCAAAGATAATGATATTGAAGAAATAATATCATTACAAAAAAATAATATCCCTTACCTCGAAGATTAAGACTTTCTAATTTGGAATAATTGTATATAGTGTCAAGGGAACTTGCAAACCGCCTAGCAATACTCAAAGTATACTCAAAATACTCACAAGAATACGCTCAAAATATCGAGAGAGAAATAGAGAAAACTTCGCTTCGTGTGATTTTCAATTCTAACCCAAGACCCTATTTATAGGAAAATGCTTAGAACACCAAAGCGTAAAATTTAATATAATATTAATATAATTATACAAATTTTCCTTAGCCCACCTTTTGGTCAAAACACCAGCCACACATGTTAATGATGTCCAAAAAAAAATAAAAAAAACGTTTTTCTTAACAAAAATAATTTAAACTCCCAAAAATCAATTATTTTGAGCTTCTAACTTCAATAATTCATAATAAATAGCCCTTTCATCATAAAAATTCAATCTCATGATTTTTTATAGGAAATTCAATTCTCTACAACTTTGCGTAAGAAAGTTTTTCCAAATTCCAAATAAATTGACCAAATCCACAACCGGGTGATTTTACAAGCTATAATCAAATTTCTACCAATAATTGTGTCCACCAACACACAAAACATGTGTTAAAACATTTAATGCCACAAAAATACTCTTCCTCCTCATATACTCATATATCCCACATTCATTGTAAAAATATCACCATTAATATATTATTAAAATAATATATTTAAATGAATTATTTTATCGTAAAAAGATAAAATATTAATTTTCAACAATTGTCATTTTAAAATTTTCTCCATCTATATCCACATAAAATCAATATTTTCCTCATCATATAAATCAATAATTAATTATTCACAAATAATATTACGTAATCACAATATTGACAACCGTGCGCTCCTGTGAGTTAGGGGCTTTCCAATAAGAATTTCTTCTTATCAAGCGCCGCAATTATTAGATGACCAAACCTCTCCTAGATGTAACTTTCTAGACATTGCCAATAATGTTATCTAATAATATTATTCGATAATATGAATTATTGCTTCGATAATGAAAATATACGCAGTAATGACAATTATCAAAACAACAAAGAATATAAAATATCAACGCAAAGAATTATTAACTCAATAAAATATCGAATAAAGAATTATCGTAACCATTATCGAGTAAAGGCCTTCACGTAAGAATCAATAATTGGTGCAATACCAGGCTACATCGCTCAACAACGCGTAGACATGCTGTGTTTTAACCACCGGTATTCCAACAAGATAATTCTGCAATAACTACGCCAAGTTTAAAAACAACTTATATTTGTCGCTTTCTTCATCCAATCGCTTTCACATGGGGCTCCACATAACATGGTCGCTACCATCATTTTTAATATTCCCCACAAGCGATTTAATATTCCACGCACCAAACGAATATTCCCCGATAACAATGAATATTTTATAACCACTTTGCTTATTTTGAAATATTTATGATTTAACCCTTAACTATCCACATTAATCAAATCAACCTTACTATTTCAAAATAATAAATAAAGGAAATTCCTTTTATTTAAAAAATTTTGGGTCTTACAACCTCCCTCCTTATGAAATTTCGTCCTCGAAATTGATGTACGCACTCGTGTTTTGAAAAGGTGAGGATACCTCGCTTTCATTTCCGCTTCCAACTCCCGTGTCATTTCCTCTATAGCATGATATTCCTCCACAAAACTTTAACTTGTGGTATGACCTTCACAGTAGGACATGCTCCTTCCTATCCAAGATCTTGACAGTACCTCCTCATACGTTAAGTCTTCTGCTATCTCGTCCGGGTTCTAACTCAATAACGTGGTTCGGTCTTTCACATATTTACGGCACGATATGTGAAACACATTATGAACACGAGACATACTTTGAGGTAACGCAAGTCTATAGGCTACATTTCCTACCTCGGTCAAGAATTTGAAATGGACCAATAAATCGTGGATCGAGCTTTCTCTCTTCCCAAATCTTGTAACTCCTTCCATGGAGCAACTCGCAACAATACATGATCCCCTACATTAAATTCCACGCCCTTTCGATGAAGATCCGCATAACTCTTTTGTCGATCTTGTGCCGCTTTGTATACGCTGTCGAATCATTTGGATCTTTTCTAGAGTCATATCGTATTTCAACTCGGGTCCCAACAATGTTGCTTCACCCACCTCATCCCAACATATCGAGAAACGACATTTTCGCCCATATAATGCTTCAAATGGAGCCACACCTATACTTCTCACTCGATAACTGTTGTTGTAGGAGAATTCCACCAATGGTAAATACTTATCCCAACTACCCTTGAAGTCTAGGACACGTAGTCTTAATAGATCTTCAAGAGTTTGAAAAGTCCTCTCGATTGTCCGTCTGCTTGGGGATGGTATGCTTAACTAAATCGCAAACTGCGCTCCATAGCTTTTTGCAAGCTAACCCAAAATCTTGAAGTGAATCTTGGGTCACGATCCGAAACTATGGATACAGCATGCCATGCAACCTCACAATCTCATTCACGTATATACTAGCAAGACGCTCAAGGAATAAGTCTCCGTGACGGCAAGAAAAATGAGCAGACTTGGTTAATCTATCAACAATAACCCAAATAACATTGATGCCTTGAGAAACCGTAGGAAGACCCGTGAACGAAAATCCATAGTAATGTGTTCCCACTTCCATTCCTAAATCTCAAGTGGTTGCAACGGACCCTTAGGTACAAGATGCTCCGCTTTTACACGCTGGCAAGTTAAACACATCGAGATAAACTTTGCAATCTCTCTCTCATATTGTTCCACCAAAATGTATGTCAAGATCACGATACATTTTAGTACTTCCAGATGGATTGCAAATGGTATCAGGTGCCTCCATCATAATCTTGTACTTCAAATCGTAGTCGTTAGGAACACAAAGTCTAGAGTGGACTCAAGTATTCCTTCTTCATCAATTCTCGCTCCTAATAGCTTCTTCTTGTACTTTCTTCTTCATACGCATCGCCCCGGCCTGCGGGCTCGAGCAACCTTAACTTTTTCTATTAAAGTTGGCTCTATGCAGATACTTGACATCATCGCACTCGCTCCCCGCATATATGATCTTCTACTCAATGCGCCGCCTACCACGCTCGCTCGCTTTACCAGATGGTATCAATAGTGTGGTCGTAGTCTTCAATAGTTCGAGCCAACGTCACGCCGCATGTTGAGTTCTTTTTGAGTGAAGAAATATTTAAGGCTTTTATGGTCCGAATATATCTCCACTTTCTCCCCATATAGATAGTGCCTCCATATCTTTAATAAAAAAACGATCACGCGCTAACTCTAGATCATGAGTAGGATAATTCCTCTCATACTCTTTTGTTATCGCGAGGCATAAAGGCTATGACTTTCCCACGCTGCATGAGAACACATCCTAACCCTTTGCCCAAGCATCGTCAGAGATAACAAATCCATCCGAACCGTATGGTATTGTTAGAACAGTGCCAAATAAGTCTCCTCTTAAGCTCTTGAAACTCTTCTCGCATTCTTCACTCCAAACGAATTTTGTATCCTTCCGAGTTAGTCGGGTTAATGAAGTAGCGATTCGAGAAAACCCTTCCACGAATCTCCGATAATAACCAAATAAGCCCAAAAAACGTACTTCACCACCGACTTCTATTGTTCCTAACTTTGTATTGCTTCAATCTTCACGGATCAACAGATACTCCATGTTTCGACACCACGCGCCCAAGGAATGCTACTTCCTCGCCGTAACTCACATTTCTTCAATTTGGCATATAGTTGGTTTTCACGGCCTTTCGAGTACCACTTTCAAATGGTGCTCATGATCTTCACGGCTTTTGGAATATATGAGAATGTCATCAATAAAGACAACAACGAATCGATCCAAATATTCCTTGAATACTTGGCTCATCATATCCATGAAAGCCGCAGGAGCATTAGTTAGTCCGAAAGACATGACTAAGAATTCATAATGCCCATACCGAGTTCTCAAGGCGCCTTTTGAATATCCTCGCTTTTAATCTTCAAATTGATGATATCCGTAACGAAGATCGATTTTTGAAAAGAATTGTGCCCTTGCAAATCGGGTCAAACAAGTCATCAATACGAGGTAGAGGATACCTATTCTTGATGGTGACATGGTTCAATTCCCGATAGTCAATACAAAGTCGCATACTCCCGCTCTTTCTTCTTTACAAATAAAACAGAGCACCCCAAGGAGATGTACTAGATCGAATGAAACCGATGTCCAACAATTCCTCGTAGTTGGACCTTTAACTCCTGAAGTTCAATAGAGCCATTCGATATGGGGTTTTAGAAATGGGCTTTGTACCAGTTCAAGATCAATAAAGAATTCAACTTCACGCTCGGGGTAGACCGGAAGTTCTTCGAAATACGCCGAAAGTCAATAACAACAGAATATCATTCAAATTTGACGTGTCTTTATTCAAATCCATAACATGGGCTAAGAAAGCTTGACATCCGCTTTTTAATAAACGAATAGCTTTATGATTAGATATGACAAAGATCGATTTTAATGGTTTAGTTGCTTGAATTGCATAACAAAGTCAAGTTAGGAATATGAAAACTAACAACCTTACGAAAACAATCAATTTTGCATGATGAGTAGTTAACCAATCAATCCCTAAAATCACATCAAAAGCAAGTATCTTTAAAGAGATAAGGTCAATGTGTAAGGTAATGGTGCCAACTTGAATCAAACAAGATTTATAAACAAAGTGGATGTGATGAAAGTTTCTCCTAACTGAGTTTCCACAGATAGGTCAAAGTCTAATTTCTTCTGAGTCAAGTTTAAACGCTGAGCACATGCAGAGAGATAAATGAATGGGTAGCACCCCAGATCAAGTAAGGTATAAACTTCGCAAGAATTTATAAATAGCTTACCCGTGATCACCTCGTTTGGTTCCTCGATTATGACCAAATACAACAAACGCCTTCCCTAATCGCTGACTTTGACTTTTCGGGACATTTTTTGAGTCACCGTCCTCATTAACTAGGTTTCGCTCATCGCATAATCTCGAGCGATATGTCCTTCCTTTCCACAATTATAGCATACCTTGAACTGTTGTAGGGCGCTTGACCGATATGTCCTCTTTTCCGTGATTTGTAGCAGATACGACCGGTGGTCGCTTCTCCTCCCTTAGAACCATTGTCAGCCAAGACTGCATCTTCACATGGTCGTTGTTAAATCTCCTCTTTTAAAATCTCCCCGACTCGCTTTTCTATTTTCACGGCCATGATTACCACCGTAGTGGTTACCATTTCATCCGTCTGCTTTCTTTTCTCCGCAGTTATCATTATTCTGCTGATCGCTATCTCCGAGATACGATCCTCGGTTGTGGTCCTCAACACCGTACTTCGTTATCTCGCCTAATATTTGAGCCCTGCTTACAACATCCAATAAAGAGAAAATTTATGAGAAATGAGATATCGACGACGCCGGTTTCAAACCTCTAAGAAACATCCGCCATACGCTCCTCATTCTCCACCAAATGAGGTGCAAACTCGATAACTCGCAAAACTTTGCCTCGCATCGAGACACCGCCATGTTGTTTTGTTCCAATCTGATGAACTCCACTTCCTTCATATGACAAACACTTTCGTGAAAGTATTTGTCATTAAATAGCTTCAAACGCCTCCCAAGACATGCCGAAAAGGGCCGATGGGTGCGCTTCACGCACTCCCACCAAAGAGTCTCGCTTCGCCATGGAACATAAAGGTGGCGAATGGAACTCTTCGTTCCTCCGCATCCCAAGACATCGAATATCTTGGTAATTTGTTTGACCCATGCTTCCGCCTATGATCGGATCCGGCTTCCTTAAATTCGTGGTCCCAACTCTTTGAATCGCTGGTCAGGACAACCCGTGAATTGCTATCATTTCTCCTCAGATTTTGAACACGAAGTTTCTCGTCTGATTTTTGGATGAACGCAAAAACTTCTAAACATCCCTCGCTTTCATCATCTCGCTTCAATGGTGTTGTTCACAGAGGTACATTGCCACTGCTGCACGCTTCTCCTCGCTGGTAAAGACAGCATCTCCACGGTCTCATTTACTCCAATCATTAATATTCTCAAATGACATTCTCAAATACACCATAAAACAAGGGTTAATTAAGAAATCAATATATCACATAATATCCCTATATATCGACCAACCAACAAATAAGCTTAGTAGGACACACTAGCTGAAGGATTTACTCGCCTCCCTCCTAGTTCTATTCCCCATCTCCGCCAGAGATCATATCCCTAAGCTCGATACTAACCATGACGCCCCCAAAATAGGTATACATCACACTATTCCGAAATGTCAATACACGGTATGTAAACAACTACAACTTTATTATTACAACAAGAAAATCTGTGAGTTTGAATACAAATATTATCTTCTGTATAATATCTATACTCAAATAAATCCTCATCACATTTATCGATACATTATTTTACAAAAATGGTGAGGACTACTAAACAATCCTTTTCTAAAAACTTCATTCCATACCCCGACTCGCACTCGCTATATTCTCGCCTCCCGAGAAAAAATGGAACAAAAAGAAAAAAGGGTGAGCTCAACTAGCTCAAGAAAGAATATTATGACTAAGATAATATACAACAAATTATCGTTAGTCTTCAACAGGAAAAATCTAATATAATACAATAGACAACAAACTTTAAATCAATATTCGCAATGAAATAATAATTCATTAGAAGAGTTAAGTAGAGAATGCAAACTACTATCTTCTATGTATGAATTTAAAAGTCCATCGCTCATCTTTTATCCCCGTAACATCAATCAATATACATCCGAATCAAATATTCATCTTTGCACTACAGCCAAAGATATTCATCACCGATCATGTTCATTTAAACACCGTTCATCTTTGACTACGGCCAAAGATATTCTTCAGAAATCATTCATCTTTGCACTACAAGCCAAAGATATTCTTAAGAAATCATTCATCTTTGCACTACAAAAGCCAAAGATATTCCATAATATCATCATTTAAGACCGAGGATGATGAAAATATTTTTTAAAGAAACGAATCCAAAGGAAACAAAATGACAAGAATTAAGGATTAAGGATTCGTACTTCAGGTTTTATCCACGCCCAAAAATACCTCAAAAATAATCATAGTGGTGTAAAATTCAAGAATGATCAAAACATTGATACAATCGAGCTAGTATCCGTAATAGATATTTTGGACAAAAAAAAAAATTTTATTTTTCTATTGAATAAAGTCAAGATACGTGAATAAAGGTCAGATATCGTGAATAAAGGCCAGATACGTGAATAGTAACTCCGACACACAAAAGATAGAAATTCCACAAAAAACATCTTCACGCTCATTTAATAGTACTCGCAAAATAAGAACTCATGAATAAGAACTCGTGAATAAGAATCGTGAATAAGTAACTCATGAATAAGAACCCATGAATAGTAACCCGACATGAAAAAGTTCCAAATTTGATAAAACTTCGATCAACATTTCAAAGATAATGATATTGAAGAAATAATATCATTACTTAAAAAAAATAATATCCCTTACCTCGAAAGATTAAGATTTAAACCGAATAATGGGTATAAAGGTCAAGGGAACTTGCACCGCCTAGCAAAGATCAAAGTATACTCAAAATACTCACAAGAATACGCTCAAAATATCGAGAGAGAAATAGAGAGAAAACTTCGCTTTCAAGTGTGATTTTCAATTCTAACCCAAGACCCTATTTATAGAAAATGCTTAGAACACCAAAGCGTAAAATTTAATATAATATTAATATAATTATAAAAATTTCCTTAGCCCACCTTTTTGGTCAAAACACCAGCCACATATGTTAATGATGTCCAAAAAATACAAAAAAACGTTTTTCTTAACAAAAATAATTTAAACTCCCAAAATCAATTATTTTGAGCTTCTAACTTCAATAATTCATAATAAATAGCCCTTTCATCATAAAATTCGAATCTCATGATTTTTTATAGGAAATTCAATTCTCTACAACTTTGCAGAAGAAAGTTTTTCCAAATTCCAAATAGAAATTGACCAAATCCACAAACGGGTGATTTTACAAGCTATAATCAAATTTCTATTAATAATTGTGTCCACCAACACACAAAACATGTTTTAAACATTTAATGCCACAAAAATACTCTTCCTCCTCATATACTCATATATCCCACATTCATTGTAAAATATCACCGTTAATATATTATTAAAATAATATATTTAAATGAATTATTTTATCGTAAAAGATAAAATATTAATTTTCAACAATTGTCATTTTAAAATTTTCTCCATCTATATCCACATAAAATCAATATTTTCCTCATCATATAAATCAATAATTAATTATTCACAAATAATATTACGTAATCACAATATCGACAACCAGTGCGCTCCTCAGAAAGAGGGGCTTTCCAATAAGAATTTCTTCACTTCTTGGCGCGCAATTAGATGACCAAACCTCTCCTTAGACATGTAACTTTCTAGACATTGCCAATAATGTTATCTAATAATATTATTCGATAATATGAATTATTGCTTCGATAATGAAAAATACTTCGTAATGACAATTATCAAACAACAAAGAATATAAAATATCAACGCAAAGAATTATTAACTCAATAAAATAATCGAATAAAGAATTATCGTAACCATTATTGAGTAGTGCCTTCTACGTAAGAATCAATAATTGGTGCAATACCGTGTGCCATCGCTCAACAACGCGATTAGTGTGTTTTAACCACCGGGTATTCCAACAAGATAATCTGTGAATAACTACGCCATATATTTAAAAAACAACTTATATTTATCGCTTTCTTCATCCAATCGCTTTCCGTTATGGGGCCCACATGCGGTCGCTACCGTCATTGCATTTAATATTCCCCGACAAAGATTTAATATTCCACGACCAAACGAATATTCCCCGACAACAATGAATATTTTATAACCACTTGGTTATTTTGAAATATTTATGATTTAACCCTTAACTATCCACATTAATCAAATCAACCCTTACTATTTCAAAATAATAAATAAAGGAAATTCCTTTTATTTAAAAAAATTTTGGGGTCTTACAATAATCATACTAAGTTCATCTATGCACGTAAGCCAAGAGATAAACATAATATAACATGAGGATGATGACAATGACATAGTAATTCAATAAAACAAGTTCAAGAATTATTTAATCCATGAATTATTAACGTCCAAATTGTCAACACGATCTTTGCTTCAGTAGAGTAAAATTCAAGAATGATCGTAAGAATATTTCCATGAAAAGATCTCGGATGAAACGCAAATATCAAGGATATTCTACTAATTTCATGGAGTATAGAAGTCAAAGTTTTAACCAACCGAGTATAATAAAGAATGGAATAACAAAAGAAATCACCACGCATGCGGTGCTTGCATGGGCGGAGTTATTCCAACAAAATAATAATAATCTTAACCAGTCGTGAAATTCACAATCGAGGATGTTCCAATGTAATAATAAAGATGGAACCGCATCCTGTAAAACACACAGATAGATATTCCAACAGAATGATAAAGATGGAACCAGTCCGTGTAAAACACACGCATGTGATGTTCCAACAGTAATAATAAAAATCGAAACGTGTCCTGTAAAACACACGCATGTGATGTTCCAATGTAATAATAGAAGAATGTCACCAAGTATAGGTAAACTCACAGACATAAAAGTTATTCCAATGTAATAATAAGCAATGGAATAACATAAGGATTTCACCAAGTATAGGGTATCTTATATATCAAAGTTATGTATAGGTATACCACTTTTCACGAAGTTATTCCCATAGAATAATAAAGAATGGAATAATGTAAGTTCTCTTCAAGAAGAAAGAATAACACCCACTTACCCTTAGTAAAAGAACTGAATATAGAAGTAGTGAAGTAGCGAGTAATACTCTTCTTCTTTCTATAACTTTCTCCCTATACTTCTCTCTATAATTTCTCTCTGTAGTTTCAATGAATTCGTAAGAAAATAATGAAGGAATGAGCTTCTATTTATAGGAAAATAGAATGCATAAGAACTAATCCATGAACGGTCCAGATTGATTTACTTTAATCGACGGTCCATATTTAAAGAAAAATCTTTCAAATAAAATATAATATATTCTATTTATATAAAAACATTTTACTATGCAAACACTATGCAATACTATGCAAAACACTATGCAAAACACTATGCAACACTATGCATAATAAAATATAATATATTCTATTTATGTAATAACTTTAATAAAGTATTCTATTTTATATAAAGATGTTTCGCTTTTATTACGTTAATAATACTAATAAAACAAAACGTCCATTATTGCTATAATAATTCATATTATTAATCGACAATAATGGAATCAAACCGAGTGACTTCTCACATAAAGATCAATAATCAATATCGTATGCTACTATGCAACCACACGTACATCGTACTTTTACTACCGAGGTAGTTCAACAAAGAACTACTAGAAAACTTCCGCCGTTATTTCAATAAAATATTTTTTGTCGCTTTCTCAATCCGGCAATAATTTACATTAGGGGTCCACCAATGATTGAGCCAGTTATACGAATATTCCCTGTTAAACCGAATATTCCCCGACCAATCGAATATAATATAACGACTTGCATATTTTGTAAAATTTATAAATACTACCCACAACTATAATATTTATCTCAAATTCACACCATAATATTAAAAATTAATTCGATAAAATTTAATTCTTTATTGATAAAATCTGGGGTCTCACAGCTGTGCTCAGATCTTATGGATGAAAAATCAACTAGCAGATTATGGGTTTGAATTTAAATCCATTCATATTCACTGTGATAACACAAGTGCAATTGCTATAACTCATAATCCTGTCATGCATTCTAGAACTAAGCATATAGAAATAAGGTATCACTTCATTAGGGATCATGTGCAAAATGAAACTATATCTTTACAATATATCCCTATTGAAAATCAACTTGCTGATGTCTTTACAAAGCCTCTAGATGAATCTAGATTTAACAAGTTAATAAGTGAGCTAGGCATGCTTAACTTACAACCATGAAAAATATGCTCTAGTATGTGCTAATCATACAGGTTTAAAGGCTATGCTCGAAATCATAGACATGATAAAAGGAAGTCCACGATCGTAGAACCGAAGTGTTATATAACGACAACGATAGAAGTGAAGACTCAACGATCGCAGTGAAGACTCAACAATCGCGGTGCAGACTCAACGATAGTAGAGCTACATCAAAACCAAAGGAGCACCCTATGATGATCAAGTATCAAACAAAGTAATCTCTCTAATAAGTGCCTCAGGGATAAACCTAACCCTTGATTCATTCAATGAGGTTGGCCCTTCCTGAGCTACCTTAAATCAAGAAGAATGCTAAGTCAAAAGTTCATCATGAGGGCTTGGTCAGACTCTACGATTGTTAGACAGACTCGACGATCACGCTCGTACTCTACGATCACTGCACACGCATTTGACGATCGCCGAACAAACTCAATGATGGTAGAAACGTAATCGATTTATTCCAAGGACCATTTCAACGATCGTAGTCCTCCGAAGAACATATTAGCCCAGAAAAAGTCAAGGGTAATTCAGTACAATCCCTCTATGTCAAATTCGTAGAGCCCAGCAGAATTTGACACCTGTCCCACTAAGTAAAATGGAGAGAGGGAAGTTACTTGTACCATTTGAAGGCGCCCTTTTGAAATCAGAAGTTCAAAATCTTATCCCTCTCCTTATCTCAGCAAGAAGAAAGCCTAAGTTGTCTAGAAAGCTCAGTAAATCACACTTCCTGCAAGAAAATTAATGGTGGCTTCCAGTGTTATCTCCGGCTACAGACTCTGCATTGACGAGTTCAAAACAGCTGAACCCCAATTTCACAAGACTTTGTCACTACTGAAGAAGGCAGGTCTTGAAGAAGCCTTAGGTACAGACACATTGATCTACCCGAAGCTGGTAAAAGAATTCTACAATAACGGGGTATTTGAAAACAACACCATCACTGCGAAAGTCAGGAACGTTGAAATCAAACTAAGGGCTGAGGACATCAATCTAGCCCTAGGTCTCAAATCTAAAGGGTATCCGTCCATAGATGGCATAGACTTCCATAAGGGACTCAAAAAGATACATCACAAGAAATCACCTTCTGTCAAAGGATACAAAAAGGAGTTTCCACAAAGGTATAAATTTCTAGCTAATATTGTTGGAAAATGTATATGTTGCAAGAGCTCAGGTCATGACTCTGTGAATGAGGTGCAACTCAAGCTCATGACTGCCATATGTTATGGAATACAACTTAACTATGGGGCTCTATTACTTGAATGGATTGGGAAGTGGTTAATCAGCTCAAAGAAGACGAAGAGTTCTTAGAAGATGCTCTATGGGCGATTTATAAGCATTATCCTACAGGCTGCTCTTGGTGACTTAATTGAGGACGATGAAGGTGAAGCCATCAATCTAAATTATCGAATGACCCAACAACTATTTGAGAACTAGAAAAGGAATCCAGCTGAAATTGTGAGGATGATGTCTAAATCCAGTGGAAGAACTGGTGAAATAAAAGAATCAGGAGTGTCAGGAAACATGTCAGTTGTCAAAGAAACTAAAGAAAAAGAAGAAGAAGAAGAAGAAGAAGAAGCTAACCAGGAAGAACCCATTGCTTTAATCAGAAAAAGCAAGGGGAAAAGGAAGCTGAAAGCCAGAACTACAGAAGAACCTCAAGGATCCACTACCGATAAGCCCGTTGAGTCCTCAGACATTGAAACTCTAAGGATCCTAAGAAGGAAGCAACAGTAGGCTGAGGCAGAAGAAGATAGAGCTACCATATCTCAGCTGCTGAAGCAGAATAAAATCAGCCACAAGTCCAAAAAGCCATCAATCTCTTCGATCATAGAGTCCAGACCAAACACATCAAGAAAAAATGTAGCTGAATCAAACACTCTGGCTAATCAGTAGGACAAAAATAAAGTTCAAGAAAGTCCTGAGGCTGTGGCTCAGCCTAGAAAAACAAGAAGAAAACTAGTTAAGAAGTATATCCTTGTTAATGAAGGAGCACTCAAAAAGGAAGACAAAGAGTTGGCTGCTGAATAAGAACTGTCCAAAGAAAGTCAAATGGACAGAACTCAAGCTGAAGGGGAGACACCTGAAATTCTAATCACAGAGAACATGCCAGCTAAGGGGGAGATGCCTGAAAAAAATGCTCGAGCTGAGGGGGAGCTGCTAATCGTCCAAGAGGATGATCACACTGAGGGGGAGGCTCATAATATCCCCATGACAGAAGAAGAGGTTCCTGCAGACAAAGAAGGAGAACCAGTACAAGAACATCATGAGGCCATTGATATAATGGAATCCTCAAACGAGAACAGAGAAGCGGATGAAGACGACAAGGTCGAGATCATAGCAGTAGGCATAGATGGGTACAGACAAGCTAACTATGAGCAACTGTTCTCCTATCTACCCATGATGCCTTTCCACCAAGATCAAATTCTAAACTCCTGGAATCACATGTTCTGGAGCTTCAAAGAGTATCCGGCCATCTCAGTGCTAGCTAATGGATTTCCAGGAAGATTCAATTTTGCCAACAAACTACTCACCAACAAATCTTCCTCAAAGAACAAACCTGAGGTACTATCTATCCCAACCCTTTTTAGATTAATCACTTGTCATCATCCTCATTTAATCAATTTTATGAATTCCCACGATGGTTGGAAGTAATTCTTCATCCACTAAATCAATTTCCAGTTGCAGAATTCCAAAATTATATAACTGAGGAACCAAATGCGACCAACTTCATAACGCTCCCACATCCCATCAACTCTACGATTACAGACTCTAACCCCAGTAAAAAGTCCCAAGTCCAAATCGTAGAGCCACCTACTACATACACCCAAACACAGGCCCCTCCATCAGATATTCCCTCCTCATCCAACAACGAATACTTCAATCTTGATCTTGCCCTCTACTCTTTGCAAGATCAATTCAAAAGCACATCAACTCCCTCCTCAAAATTTCCCCAATTGGATGAAATCCTTTCAAAGTTGTCCACAAAGGCTGATCTGTCAGCAATGTCTGCGAAAGTGGTCAAGGAACTCGATGAGAGCCTTGAGGATCACACTGCACTTATTTAGCTGAGATTAACATCAATGATCAATGCTGCAAATAATCTTCCAAGCTCCCTCAGCAATAAGTTCTCTAAATTAAAACGCTTAAAGAGATTATCAAAGAAATGCTTCAAAGCATAAAGGATGGGGACGACATTCACTTCCACGCAGCTAAAAAGCATCGGGATGCTGTCTTAATCTTATAGAAGACTCAAGAATCTCAGAATAATCTAATGATACAGAGCATCAAAAGTCTTCAAACTGCAGTCAAAGAATTTCAAGACTTCTCCATGGGTCAAATGCAGCAGACTGAAACTGTCCTAAACATTCTTCAATGACATGAAACTCGTTCTGATGCTTTGATCCAAGAGAATAACGAGGACATTGCCCAAACTCAGAGTCAACTCAACGAGCTTGTCCAAGGAGTCACTCGCCTCTCTGAAGACATTTGAACCCTTGATGCTGACATAAAGGGGGATAATAAAGGGAAAGGAGATCAGGGAGGCAAGGGCAGAGGCAGAGGTCAATTCCAAACTCAAGCCTCGAGGAACCCTCCTGCAAGGAAAATCACCCAGCAGACTCCACGATCCAGCCATCAGGCCCAACGAGCTAATCAACAGGAAGTTTTAATGGCTCAACCATTAAGGAGTCTAGGGCCAACTACCAGCTCTCATGAGGTAACAATTACAGGCCTAAGAATGCCAATTGGAGATCCTGCATTCATGAATAGGCATGATCACAATCCAAGACTAAGCCCAAGTGAGCTGGAAGATATAGCCAGGAAAGACGAAGCGAGCAGAAAAAGGAGAGCTGAGGAATATACAAATCCTCCGAGAAGCAAAAGGCCGAAGAAATAGAGATAAGTTGAAACTTAAATTCTTATTGATGTAAAGCTTATCTGTAATATCTACTCTTCAGACATAAATAAATTCATGCTTATTCTCTAGAAATTTCAGCTGCTCACTGAAATATTAAGTCACGTTTACTTTACTGAAAATGCATCAAGATATTGATAATCATGACAACAAATCTCATTGGTTATGTCAACATCAAATAGGGGGAGATTGTTGGAAGAATGCATATTGTGATTTGATGTTTAATGTAAATGCTCATGATTATGTGTAAAGTCCTTCAAGGAATATATGTACAAGGACTTGGTGATAGATCAAAATTGTTAGGTTGATCTTAGCCTTTAATGTTCACTTGTATAGAGAAAGAGATCAAATATGTTAGGTTGATCTATGGCTAGAAAGAAATAGATAGGCCTTGAAGAGAATCGTAGTCTATCCGGCTGATCAATAGAATCGCGGCTAAAGGCGTAATCGTAGTCTTTGAGATGATCGTAGTATATTTGCCTTGAAGGGCCTCTCCAGTAATCGTAGAGTGGTCTAGACGTTTACCGAAGCTAACTCTGAGATCGTAGTATGCTTTCGGAAACATAGAGTCTGCAAAACGAGCAAGTGAAGATCGTAGTATGCAAAACAATTGAAAGAAATCGTAGTGTTCTATTCAGACCAAGCACAAATATGACAAGACACCACGATATGCATCGTAGAGTATCATCTGTCTTGTGTCAGAAGCGTCGAGCCCTATCTCTTATTTGGAAACAAATTCCAACAAATGTAGAATGGGTTTTGAACGTTGAAGCTCTCACCAGTCCCAATGGTACAAAAGATATCCTTAGTATTGACCAAAAGAAACGTATTCAAGAAGCTAAGAAAAGGACCATTGGGAGGAAAACACCTTTTCGGTGTGTTAGTGAGAAAGCGATCTGTTGTGTCATGGGCCGATTGCAATTCGGAAGATGTGCGAAAAAGTCTCCATCAAAGCTCAGAAATGTCAAACGCATTTAATGGCTCATCAGATGACTTCAACGGATAGATTTAAAGAGATCACATATATACAGAACAAAGATAGATGAGATAGATAAACAAGCATTTGAACAAAAACGTACAAGGATACTCAACGCTCAACTCTACGATCTGAGAAAAAGAGAAAGCTTGCTCAGTTACTCAGTTCTTTCAAACAAGTGCTTAATAGCAACTGAGTAGCACCAATCACGATTTTAACAAACAACCAATCAACTAAAGTGAGAGTTCCAAGTCTGAAGGACTTGAAGAGTTCTAAGTGAACTGTGAAGAACCAAGTCTGCTGGACTTAAAGAGTTCAAAAGTGAACTAAGAAGTGCCTAGACTACTGGTCTAGAAGGAATCTGTGAGATTCAAGAAGTGTAACAGACATCCTTAGTGGTTTCCTACTCAAGGAGTAGAAGAATGGATTAGGAGCTTTAAGTGCTCTGAACCACTTAAAACTACTGTGTCCATTATAATTGTTATACCTGTCATAACTGCCTCACTCTCATTAATTCAAGATATCTAAAAGAAGGTTTATCATATACTCATTCCGCTGTGCATTAATCACAATCATACTAACTAGTTTAAAAGAAAAGTTTTTAATTATCTATTCAACCCCCCCTTCTAGATATCTATTGTGCCTCCGGGAACTAACAAAGTTTACATTCCGCAACGAAAGCAAGCTTAGATAACAATTTTTATAATTTACTGCAACAAAAAATGTCGTTGCAAATTGGTGTCAATTACAACGAAAATGCATGGTCGTTGCAAAAAAAGAGAGTTCATTTCGTTGCCAATTATAAGACTTTTGCAACGAAATGGGCTTTTTAGCAATGAAATTTTAATTATTCTGCAATAATACATTTTGTTGCTAAAAGATCGATGTCTCTGTACGAAAGCCAAATTTCGTTGTAAAATGTATTACTTTTGGCAACGAAAAAAATACGTTCGTTGTGGAACAATTAAAACGCGTTCATCACAAGAACGAAAAGACGCAACGACAGTAAAGTCATTGCCAAAACCCTTTTGCAACGAAATTTGGCACCTTTAGCAACGAAAATCGGTTGTTGCTGAAGCCCCATTTTTTTTAGTGTTGGTCCGAAAGACCTAGAAAGCCTATTAATTTTGATGATTTTATAACCTATCTTAATGAGATTGACTATGATTCAAGTAAGATTAATGATCCTATCACTTATAAGGAGGCCATTACGAGTGCTCAATATACTCAATGGCTTGAAGCCATGAATGATGAGGTGAAATCAATGGAGCTTAATAACGTTTGGGATCTTGAAGAATTATCAAAAGGTTTTAAACCTGTTAATTGTAAGTATTGGTTGCTAAGGGTTTTACTCAAAAGGAAGGTGTGGATTATAATGAAACTTTCTCTCCAGTATCCAGGAAAGATTCATTTAGAATAGTCAAGGCTTTAGTAGCTCATTATGATTTAGAGTTACATCAGATGGATGTTAAAACTGCATTCCTTAATGGTAACTTGCATGAGAATGTCTATATGGCACAAATAGAAGTTTCTTTGGTTAAAGGCAAGGAACATATGGTATGTAGACTTAAGAAGTCCATATATGGGTTAAAACAGGCTTCTCGATAATGGTATCTTAAGTTTCACGAGGTGATGAGTAATTTTGATTTTAAGAAAAAATATAGTGGATCAATGTATATACTTGAAGGTCAGTGAGAGTAAATTTGTTATTCTTGTTTTGTATGTTGATGATATAATATTTACAAATAATAACTTAGACATGTTGCATGAGACCAAACGTTTCCTTTCTGAAATTTTTAATATGAAGGATCTCGGTGAAACCTCTTATGTTATAGGTATTGAAATTCATCGAGATAGGTCTTGCGAGATATTAGGATTGTCCCAAAGAGCTTATATTGACAAAGTTCTTAACAAATACAACATGGAAAATTGCTCCCCTACTGTCGCCCCTGTTGTTAAGGGTGACAAATTTGGCTCATATCAATGTCCTAACAATCACCTTGAACATGATCGAATGAATCTTATTCCCTATACTTCTGTGGTTGGGAGTCTTATGTATGCTCAAGTTCGTACATCGTCCGTGATATAGCGTATGTAACTGGCATGCTTGGACGTTACCGCTAAAATCGTGTTTGATCACTGAAAGCGACCAAAAAGGTTTTACGCTACTTACATGGTACTAAGGATATTATGATTATATTTAGAAAAACAGATAACCTTGAAGTTGTTGGTTATTCTGATTCTGATTTTGCTAAGTGTAAAGACGAAAAGAAATCTACATCAGGGTACATCTTTATGTTTTCAGGAGGCCCTATTTCATGGAGAACTCATAGGCATGAGTTAACTACCACTTCCATGACGATGACAGAATATGTGGCTTGTTATCATGCTACTTATCACGCCATATTATTAAGGAATCTTATTTCAAGACTTAAGGTTGTAGATTCCATTTTAAGGCCATTGAAAGTATTTTGTGATAATAATTATGTCATTAGTTTTTTCCCAACAACACCATTTCGAGTGGTGCTGGACTATACCTCGACACTAAGTACTTATTTGTCAGGGAAAGAGTTGAAGATCAAAACGTTGTATATTAGTACGCATGATATGTTAGCGGATCCACTTACGAAAGGCTTACCACCCAAGCTCTTTTTAGAGCATGTTGCCGGCATGGGTTTAACTGGTAGTCTTAATTAGTAAGTTATTTTGATGTAAGACAACAATTTTGAGCTCGTTGTTTTGAACTTCACATTATGTTTATGGTTTGCTATTCTCTTTATTGTGCACACTTGAGAACTTATGAGCAAACAGTACGGTAATATTTTGGACCATATGAATGAGTTTAATCTATTACCACTTATGTAAACTCTATTCATACCTGTTATGCTTAATGTTAATCTTTGTTCTAATAAAAGTACTAATTGTGTAACTAATGAGGATCTTGTGTTAGTAATGACACAAAGATTAATTGTATTAATTCGCATTGGTATTTTTATTTGAACAGGATGTAGACATTAAATTAATACTTGGTCAAATTAATGATTGTAAGCGTTATGTTTTTGTATATAAATAGTATTTCGGCCAAGTGGGAGAATGTTAGAATATTTTATTCTTTATGTGACCTATACTATTTATGTGGCCTATACTATTTATGGAGTTGTTTTTGGTCCAAAATGTCGTCTCAAGAATTTTATATACACCTAAACATCCATCCTAAGATTGAGAGAGACAATTGAAGACCTTCACCCTTAAGCGCATCGGAAGCATGATTCATATAAGATGGATTCTCTCAATTCATTTAAGTACTTAATATATGATTATTGATTTTATTTTATTTTATGCAATAGCACATTCATGTATAATTAGTCAACAAGTTCTACTAAGAATGTGACATTTATTTATTAAAACAAAAGAAGATAATTAAAAGTAAAGAGTAAGAAATTTGGTTTATAAGAGTTATTTTATGCGCATATGATAATTGAAATCAAAATATAAATAGGTAAAATTTTAAAGTATTTATGTGTAATTTTCATGTTCGCGTTACACATTATTTCATCATCAAAGATATAATGAATATTTTCCAATATGTCCGCATAGAATTTTTCGGTCTATAATTGTTCATACATTGCGAATAGTGTCCCAGATTTATAACCGGATCGCCAAAAAATTTGTCTCAATAAAATAAACTACAGACAAATGCAATGAATAGCTTGAATCCCGCAAGACAGAGACAATGACAAACATTTAAACCTACTTGGCCTAGATTCGTAAGAAAAGATATACAAATTGTAAATTTTAACAAAAAATTTATGTATTATATTATAAATCATAAATGGGTAAGAATAAGGTCGTCAGAGTTAGGGTAAAGGTACGGGGCCATAACACCTCCCGTCCCTTCCTAGCTTACGCCACTGCATGAAATTATGTATGACCTCCACTCATACGTAGACCGTAGTCCACATAATTCACTTTGAATGGAATAATCTTCGTCTCAAAAACATTAACCAAAATTATTGACTGATATATTCAACTTAATGACTACATTAAAGCTAGCTCTCATTCTTTGGTCATATTAATTCAGATTGTTTGTTGATCAAGGCTCTGGAAAGTTCTATGTACGTAGTTTTGTTTCTTTTGGCCTTTTTATTTTCTGATATATATATAATCATGCTATGTTTTGAAATAAATTTATGACGATTAACAATTACAAAATTTATCTATACATGATATTAGTAGAAATTATATGAGAGCACACTACTTATTACACATCTCTCCATATAAGTTGTCACTAATATTTATCCAATGTAATTACAAATAGTCAAAATAAAATATTCACAATATATATCATTATCCATATATATATATAAATATATATATATATGAAAAAAATAATTTCAGGCATGTTTTACCCAAGCTATTTAGTAAAACCTTGATAAAACAAGAATACATGGTACATGCATGTACATGTATTTGATCAAGTTGAGATTAATAGTGTCTCTAGAAATGACCTACCAATTTTATAAATAGTCTTGCATGCGAGTCATTTTGTGGAAGTAGAAGATAATTGAAATCAAGTTGAAATGAGAAATAATTTTCCAATATCTCCACTTCCTCTCTAAAATATATTCTCTTCCATATTTCAAATAAAGTGGAATCAGAGCCAAGTTAATTTCAAGGTTCAAACAAGTTATCGGTGATGACGTACAAGGGAGGGTCAACAACCCAAGAGAGGTGAACACGTGGTATCGAATTGTTCTGTTGGGCCAGTACAAAGTGTGCGCGTTAAAATTTTAAAAAGCAATCTAGTGAACGTGTTAGTTGAAAAGAAATTTGGACAAGTTGTTTGTGAGTTAAGGCACGTCACAAAATTCATCGTAATGATTGTTGGGAAAATATCACCTCTCAAATATTGTTATCTTTGATAAATTAGACGGATAAAATATCAACACATGCCAAACAGATTAAATTTGCACTTCCACCAAAATAATAACCATACAGGAAATAATGAGTAGAAAATATCCAACCACGAGACACCAAGATTTTACGTGGAAAACCCTCTAAAATTAAGAGGTAAAAACCACGGGACAAACTCCGAAGAATTCACTAGAATAATATGAGAGAATACAAAGATATCTTAATTAGAGTACAAACCTAAATTACTTTACCATAATAACTATGTGATGGAACCCAAATAAAACACCCTTTTATTTGAACTATCTTTCTTTCTCTCTATTTTTCTAAAGCTTCACAAAAGCTTCTTTCTCTCTTTTTGTTGCTCTCTTCCACCCTCTCCCGGATGTGATTACTTTCATCCATCCTCCCCGGATGGGATTTCTCTTACCCACCCTTATCTTTTCTCTCTACTCTCGGATGAGAGCTTGTGTTTTTGGTGTGTGTTATCCCTCCTCATTTGCTGCCTTTTATAGCCATAAATCTGAGGGGAAGGGAAGTAAATGAGGAGAAGGTTGATGGAATTTTCAAAGGGCCAAGTGCATGGAAAATTCAAAGGGCCAAGGAACAATAAATGGGTGAGGATTTTGACCAACTGTGACACCCCCAAAATATGTATACATCACTCATCTTGAGTCGCCAAATACATGGTACAGAACTCAACTACAACTTAATAATACAACTGTCGTGTAAAATACGACAAAACATAAACTGAGAGTTTAAACACGAATATTGTCTTCTAAACAGTATTCAAACTCAAATGGTGTCCTCAATACATTTATTATCACACTATTTTTATAGAATAATGAGGACTATTAAAGTAAACATCTGGACTGTCACTCTATTCCCTGACTCATCCCAGTTATATTCTCATTTCCTGAAGAGAACAGTGAAAGAAAAGGGTGAGCTCAACTAGCCCAGTAAGAAATATTATGACTAAGATAATGCAGAATAAATTATCCTTAGCCTTCAACAGTATAAAACTGATAGAATATAATAGACAAAAAGTTTTAGATCAACAACTGTAGCGGAATAAGCAATCCATTAGAAGAGTCAAGTAGAGCATGATATCAACTATCTTCTATGATTTAAAAAGTTTTTCATCAACTTTATCGTTGAGACTCAACTTAATAAATAAACCACGTCATCGAATCATCCCTGTACTACGGGCCAAGGATATTCATGTAATCATCAATGGTCATGATTATACCGAATAATCCCCTGGTCATAATTATACCAATAACTGTCCATCAATGCACTACGGGCCAATAAGGACTTTTACCACATTATTTATAACATTATGGGTCATGATTATACCGAATGATCCCTAGTCATAATCATACCAATCAACAGTCCATCTATGCACGTAAACCAAAGATGACTTTCATCACAATATAAGAATGAGGATGATGACAATGTTATAAGCATTAATCAAACGAAATCAAGGATAAATATTAAAGACTTTAAATTTATCCAAAGTTTAAAAATATCCAAATTGTCAACATGATACTGCTTTGTGGAGTAAAATTCAAGAATAATATTCATGTATCAAAAATAATTTGGACAAAAAAGAAATATATTTTTCGGATGAATAGTATCTCGTGAATAGTACCCTATAAATAGTACTTCGAGAATAGTAACTCATGAATAGTACCCTGGCATGAAAGGTGCCCCAAATACCCGAGTGAATAATATTCGAGTGAATAGCAATCGGGTGAATAGTAACCCGTGAATAGTAATATAACTCATGAATAGTACTCTAGCATGAAAAGTGCCCCGAATACCCGAGTGAATAATATTTGAGTGAATAGTAACTGGGTAAATAGTAACCCATAAATAGTAACTCATGAATAGTATTCCGGCATGAAAAGATCAATAATTATCAAGAAAGCTCAGAATAATATTTCCATAAAAAGATGTTAGATGAAGCGCAAATATCAAGGATATTCTACTAATTTCACGGAGTATAGAAGCAATACTTTAACAGAATGAGGGTATAATCAAGAATATGAGATGAAATAATATTACTCACATACTACATAGTATGAAAGAAAATATTATTCCTTATGAATACTGAACAAAAATAATATCCCTTACGAATACAACATAATAACACCTCTTACGAACATTGAACGAAAATAATATTCCTTACGAATATTAAACGAAGACAATGAATATTGAACGAAAATTATATTTTACGAATATTGAACGAAAATAATATTCATACGAATACGAAAAATAATATCTCTTCATAATATGAAATAAATAATACCCCTTACGATTGTTGAACGAAAATAATATTCCTAAGAATATTGAACGAAATGATATTCCTTACGAATATTGAACGAAAATAATATTCATACGAATACGAAAAATAATATCTCTTCAGAATATTAAATAAATAATACCACTTACGATTGTTGAACGAAAATAATATTCCTATGAATATTGAACGAAATGATATTCCTTACGAATATTGAATTAAAATAATATTCATACGAATACAAAAAATAATATCTCTTCTGAATATGAAATAAATAATACCCCTTACCTTGGAAGTAGACTAGATACTGGAATAGCAGACTTCTCTTCTTCTTTCTCTCTATAGCTTCTCTCTCTATAGTTGCTCTTGTGAGTCTTAACGAATTAGTGAGAATGAAGGAAGAATGAGCTTCTATTTATAGGAAAACATAGTTTCGATAATTGCACATTTTGGGGCTCAAAATATTACAGTATAATACCTTCATCTTTTCCTTCATTTTTAATTTAGTCCTGCAAGTATTATCAAACTTACACCACCTCCCCTAATAGTACATCATGTGAATCAATAGTACAATCATGTGACTCAATAGTTCTATACATGTGAAAAAAATAATTACAGTATAGTACCTTCATCTATACCTCCATTTTTAATTTAGTCATGCAAGTATTATCAATCTTGCACCACCTCCCCTAATAGTACATGCACGTGAATCAATAGTACACACATGTGAACAAATAGTTATAAGCATGTGAATTAATAGAAATTAATTGCTCATTTATCCGATTAATTACCCGATTGGTCAATATAACCTCTAGACATCAACTATTATCGAAATAAATGTCGATTTTCACTAACACTAATAATTCCAACACAATGGAACTATCAATTTCATCTTTAATCAACACGAACTTATTCATCATTAATATTATAACTCACAATATTTAACAACCGTGTTGTTCCTGTGAAAAAGGGGGATTTTTCGATAAGGATTTCTCCCTATCATGCAATTAATTAGGTGACCAAACCTCTCCTCGATGTAACTTTCTGACATCGTCGATATTGCAAATAAAAATATGAATAACTTTGTCGTCTCAATTATTGATTTAATAATAATAAATATTATGTAGATGATACTGTGACAATAATTGAATCAATAATATGAGAGACATTATCGCAAAGAATTCATCGTGAAGCAATAATTGAGTATAACTGAGTGACTTCTCACGTAAGCATCAATAATCAATACCGTGTGCTACTATGCAACCACGCGTATTATTATACTTTTACTACCGGGTATTTCAACAGTCTAACGGTAAAACTTTCGCCGTTATTTTTATAAAATGATATTTCTGTCATTTTCTATATCCGACAGTTATTTCGTTGCGGGGTCCACCAATGATTTTGTTGTCGTACGAATATTCCCCGACAAAAAGAATATTCCCCTACCAAACGAATATTTTCCGACACAACGAATATTTTATAGCAACTTGCCTACTTTGCAAAATTTTTAAATATCACCCTTAACTTTAAACTTTTATCAATTTAACTATTTACCAAAATAAAAAAATTGAATACTTTTATTTCATAAAATTCGGGATCTCACACCAACAATCTCCCCCTCCGAACCCATTAGAGGATACATTCACCATGACTCCATCACTTGGAGTCGATTCCTGTGTTAAATCCAACTCTTGAAGAAACCATAACATTTCGTTGTTAACTTAGTAGTAGACAAAGCAATACACTTCTGCAATTTGGACTGCCATAACATGGCTCCCCCTGCAAAAGTAAAAAAGTACCCCAAAGTAGACTCCTTCTCTTCGAAACCTTCTATGTCTGCTTCTGTATAACCTTCCAAGACTAAATTTGTGCATCAAACCATAACTCCTCACTTGGAGTTAATCCCAATGAAGCCTTAACTCAACTCAAGCTTCTTGGAATTTTCAACTTTCTTCATGTGCGACTTTATCTCATCGGCATGGCTCTTCTTGATGGGAGGATCTAACTCAAACTTTACAGATTTTTGCTTGTCAAATTCTTTCACAACCGCTTTGTATCTTAGTTGCTAGCTATCACTTTCCTTCTTCACTTTTGGTACCCATTTAAAGTGAAGAGCTTTCTTCTCGTGGTTCTCATGCAAGACTTTTCTTTCATCTTGCATGGCTTTGTACCACATCTTTTTTTTTTGCATAACTCCACCATCTTTAACACCTTCCACATGTGTCTGCATTGTGTAAAGAGTGCCTACCTTCTTTCTTCTAGTCACCACTAGAGACCCTTTAGTGAGTTTCCACTAACCTTCACCAAATGAAATGTTATAACCATTCATCAAGTTTACCAGTAGACATCAAATTAAGGCGGATATCCAGAACATGTCTGACTTCTCTAAGCATCAACATGCCACCATTGTTAGTCTTCAGATAAATATATCTAATGCCGATAACCTAGAATGCACTACCATTTCCCATCCATACATAGCCAAAATCACCACTAGTGTAAGATGTGAAGATCTCACCACGCGGAGTAGCATGGAACGAAGCACCCGAATCAATAACTCATTCGTTAACTTGACACTTGGGTTTACCATCACTAATGATGGCTACATCAATGTCGGATAGATAAACAATTGCGTCTTTATCCTCATATTTTTCCTTAGACTGTTCCTTCTTTAGAAATCTGCACTCTCCCCTTATTTGACCCGGTCTCTGGTAGTGAAAACAAATTATCTCTTTTCCTCTCAACCTTCTCCTGGATTTGTCATCTTCAGGAGAGCTCTTCTCTCTGTTTCTGCCGCTACTCTGCGCGACGAAAACTTGTGTTTGTGTCTCAAAATTCACACCTTGCTCCTTTCGTCTTGTCTCCTCATTATGAAGATTGTCCTTGACCATCTGCATAGTCATTTTTCCTTCTGGAGCTGAATTGCTTAGAGACACCACCAAAGTCTCCCAAATTGTTGGCAAACGAATCATGGCAAAAAGAGCCTGAATTTCATCGTCAAGATTCAACTTCATGGTGGACAACTAGTTCACCAAACCTTGGAACTCACTCATATGCTCCGACACACTGCTCCCGTCCTTGTACTTTAGATTTATAATTTTCTGAATGACAAAAGTTTTATTTTTTACATTCTTCTTCTCGTATATAGACTCCAGTGTTGTCCATAAAGTGTGAGCATCTGTCTCCTGCGAAACATGGTGGAACACACTTTGATCAATCCACTGCCGGATGTGACTAATAGTCTTCTTATTCATTTTATTCCAATCAGCCTCAGATTTATCAGTGGGCTTCTTTCCCTTAAGCTCCAACGGATCATACAAATCCTTGCAATAAAGGATATCCTCCATTATGGGCTTCCAGATATCAAAAAATTTAAAGAGGTCAATTTAATCATGGCTTCGACTGATTCTTCCATAAAATTTATCAAAAATAATAGAGCAAATAACCTTAGCTCTGATACTAGTTGTTGGAAAAAAGTCACCTCCCAAATATTGTTTTCTTTGATAAATTAGTCGAATAAAATATCAGCACATGCCAAACAGATTAAGTTTGTAGTTCCATCAAAATAATAACCATGCAGAAAATAATGAGTAGAAAATATCCAACTACGAGACACCAAGATTTGACGTGAAAAACCCTCTAAAATTAAGTGGTAAAAACCACGAGACAAACTCCAAAGAATTCACGAGAATAATATGAGAGAATACAAAGATATCTTAATTTGAGTATAAACCCAAATTACTTCACCACAATAACTATGTGATGGAACCCAAATGAAATACCCTTTTATTTGAACTATCTTTCTCTCTCTCTATTTTTCTAAAGCTTCACAAAAGCTTCTTTCTCTCTTTTTGTTGCTCTCTTCCACCCTCTCCTGGATGTGATTACTTTTATCCATCCTCCCCAGATGAGATTTTTCTTACCCACCCTTTTCTTTTCTCTCTACTCTCATATGAGATCTTTTATTTTTGGTGTGTGTTATCCCTCCTCATTTGTTGCCTTTTATAGCCATAAATCTGTGGGGAAAGGAAGTAAATGAGGACAAGGTTGATAGAATTTTTAAAGGGCCAAGTGCATGGAAAATTCAAAGGGGCAAGGAACAATAAATAGGTGAGGATTTTGACCAACACTGATAACGTTTTAGAAAGGTAAAATATAGAAAAATATTGCCTCCTATGCTTACCGAAAAATTAGTGTCTACATATTACAAGGTTTGGAGTATCAAGACTCGTGCATATCTTGGAGGTTGCAATGTATAAAAGTGTGTTTCAATGAAGGTCGAGAAGTGACAGAACAAAGAGCGAGGGAGATTTTGGAAAAGTCAATGCATGAAGAAGTATGGAAGAATGCTGAGAACATTGAATCACTTCCTCTATTATGGAAAAAGTTAGAAATTATTTCTTTCAATTACAAAGGTCTAACTTTACCTAAAGAGCATTGTTTACAAAATTGAAACGAAAATGAGATACCTCTTGAAGAAATTAATGAAATTGGGAAAGAAGAAAGTGAAAAAGAAAATTTTGAAGATGTTTCCAAAGAGGAAGACGAACAAAGTTACGTTGATGAAAGCGTGGAGCTTGAACGTAAAATAGGAGAAAATAAAAAAGAAGATTTTGGAGATGTTACTAAGAAGACGAAGAAGACAAGTATGATAAAGAAAATGAAGAACTTGAAGAGACATTAATTAAGTGACAAACAAAAAAACAGAAAAGAAAAGGAGGAGGTGATGAAAGAAATAAAAATTATTGTTGAAATTGTCAACATTAAAGAGTTTTCAAAAATTGAAAAAAATAGAAGAGAGATTGATTTCATACAAATACTACAATGCCAAAATTTTAGGTATGCTTCCAAAAATTGGAAGATATATGTTTATTTGAAAATTTTGTTGACAAGAAATTTGAGAAGACTGAAAAAATATGAGCAAGATAGTATATTTATCAAAAGTATTGATCTGGAATTTAGAGTGGTTGAATTTTGTAGACGACATTCAATGGGTCAATATGGAGCAATTTTTTGATTGACGAGAACTAGCAAAAGGAAAATTTGAAAAGAAGTTTAAGCGGGGAAAGAAGTTCATGAAGCAAGAAAAATGTGAGAAGCTAGATTACAAGGTCCAGAAGATCAAGTGGAAACTCCTAGCTGTATAAAGAAGAAAGATGGAGACGAAAAATGTGAAAAGCTAGATTACAAGATCCAGATGATCAAGTGGAAACTCCTAGCTGTATAAAGAAGAAAGATGGAGACAAAAAAGTGAAGAAAAGAAAGAAGACTCTTACGTCCATATATAGAAATTACAAAATTAATGCTTTCAACAAAAAAGTTCAAATCAACCTTAAAGACATAATTTATGCATCAATAGAGATGGCAAAAAGATTCTTGCTTTTGAAGGCGTCGAAAAATGAGAAGGTTCACAACATTATGAAGATTTTTAAAAAGACATCTCAATTTGTGAGTTTTCCAAATTTAATTACGGATCAAGTCAAGCATAAGAGGGGGGTTGGATATATAAACTTGATTTAATAGTTTAATTAGTAATTTGTGAGTTCAAGAATAGGTAAATACATAATACATGTACATGAATGTATCTTGAAATACGTACGGTTAGATTCATATACATGTATTTGGTCAAGTTGAGAGTAATAGAGTGTCTCTAAAAATGTATTAGGAGTTTTATAAGTAGTCTTGTATATATGTGAGTTATAGATGCTGGAGAATTTCTGGCCGAAGATCTTGAATGGTCGAATAATATGATGATGATGCTAAAGTATCAGAAGCTAAGGGATCATCGCAATGGTATCGGTTGACTTCGGGGTCAAGCGTTCGGTCCGTGTCTTCGGGGTCGGAGTTCGGCTTCGGATGGCATCCTGACTTCGAGTGTGGCAAACTTTTTCTGAAGAGGCGTCATAAATTCGAAAGTCGATGGAATTTATTATTATTATTATTATTATTATTATTATTATTATTATTATTATTATTATTATTATTTAGTTCTTTATAGTAATAATGCTTTATTAGGTAGTAAATCTTTTATAATAAGTTGTTACTTGTTAAGATTTTATTTTCGTATTTTAGAAAGTTTGTTAGGATATATTTCTGTATCTCTAGGATGATTTTATTTTCATATCTCTATGAAGATTCTAGTGTGACATAGAGAGAAAGTTTTGTTAGCTGTACGTATATAAACCCGGCTTGTGGATTGAATTCAATGAACTTTGATTTTGATAAATATAAATTTACACATTAGAGAGAGTTTCTCTATGTTTTTCTGTGAATCTCTTGTTCCTTTATTTGTGAATTCATTTGTTTACCTAGCCCGTAGGATAATTTCTATCCCGCCTGGCGTCAGTTGGTATCAAAGCTCAAGCATCTTTCTGGGAATAGACTCATCAGTTTTAATAGCTGGTGGTCGTGGTCGTGGTCGTAGAGGGCAGATTCCGGCTGAGGAAGTCCCGAACCAAGATCGTAACATTCAAGACGTGATGATTGAGGATTTATAAAGACAGGTTATAAAGTTAACCTAGCATCTTAAGGAGTCCGAATCGGAATTAAGACGTGGACGTGTTCGAAGGAGGAAGTCCGCACCTTGATCACTACTATCGCGACGTGGACGGTTTAAATGGTGAGAAGTCCCACACCTTGATCATGACGAGGAAGAGTATTATTCTCGTGGACAGTATCCGAACGAGGAAGTCCTGGAGTATTTCTCGCACCTTGATCGTGATGAAAAATTTTATAATTTTAATTCTGGTTTTGATGAAGAACAGTTGGTTGAGGAAGAAGTAGATGAGTATAGAGAACCTGTATATGATGAATACGAAGATGAAGAAGAAATTTATGGTGAATATACAGATGAAGAAGAAATTTATGACGAATATGAAGATGAAGGAGAACCTTATGGAGAACCTGAGTATGAGGAATATGAGGATTGCGACGAAGAGGAAAATGGATCGTATGAAGATATCCAGGAGACCTTGGTCGTTCGCAAGAGTCTACCAACTCATAAAGGGGATTTCGAAGATGAATGGTTGAGAACCAATATCTTTCAAACAACTTGCACCATAGAAAATAAAGTTTGCAAGTTAATCATTGACGGTGGCAGTTGTGAGAACGTAGTCTCCGAAGAGGCTGTCAAAAAATTACAGTTGAAAACGGATCGACATCCTAAACCATATAAGTTGTCGTTGTTAAAAAAGGTAATGAAGTAACAGTGGATAAAAAGTGCTTAGTGTCTTTTTCCATCGGCAATAAATATTTTGATAATGCTTTGTGTGATATGGTGTCTATGGATGCATGTCACGTGTTGTTGGGTCGACCTTGGCAATATGACCGAAGCGTTATTCATAATGGTCGGAAGAATACATATTCCATTAGTATTAAAGGGAAGAAGGTTGTGTTAGCACCTCAGCGAGAAGAAGACAGTTCGGCTCGAGCAATCGGAAATCCGAACCTATTGTCCGTGATTAGATTCCTAGCGGAGGCTGATCGTGAAAATGTGACGTGTGTTCTACTTCCTTGTAGGAATAGTTTAACAGAAGAAAGCATTGAGGTGTTAATAGATGTGCAGGAGTTTCCCGAAGAGCTTCCTTCGAGACTATTGTCGATGAGGGATATTCAACACTAGATATATCTTGTCCCGGGATTGAATCAAAAGGAAAACATTTCAGTTGTCGAAGCCTCTTCTCGTATAGTTTCCATTCTATCTGTGTCGAGCTCGAGGACGAGTTCTTTCCAACACGGAGAGACTGATGCAGGAGGATTTTTGGCTGAAGATCCTGAATGGTCAGATAGTATGATGATGATGCTAAAGGACCAAAAGCTAAGGGATCAGTGTGACGGTATCGGTTGACTTCGGGGTCAAGCGTTCGGTTCGTGTCTTCAAGGTCGGAGTTCGGCTTCGGATGGCGTCATGACTTCGGGTGTGGCGAACTTCTTCTGAAGAGGCGTCATGACTTCGAAAGTCGATGAACTTTATTATTATTATTATTATTATTATTATTATTATTATTATTATTATTATTATTATTATTATTATTTAGTTCTTTATAGTAATAGTATTTTATTAGGTAGTAAATCTTTTATAATAAGTTGTTACTTGTTAAGATTTTATTTTCGTATTTTTAGGAAGTTTGTTAGGATATATTTCTATATCTCTAGGAGGATTTTATTTTCATACCTCTAAGAAGATTTTAGAGTTACTTGGAGAAAAAGTTTTGTTAGCTATATATAAACCCAGTTTGTGGGTTGAATTCGATGAACTTTAATTTTGATAAATATAAATTTACACATTACAGAGAGTTTCTCTGTGTTTTCTGGTGAATCTCTTGTTCCTTTATTTTTGAATTCATTTGTTTACCTAGCCCGCAGGATAATCGTTATTCCGCCCTGCGTCAATTATTTTGTGTAGATAGGAGATACGTGAAATCAATAATTAGAGTGAGAAACGTGTTGGGTTTCCCTCCTTTGTGGGACCCATCTATTTCATAATTACAGTCTTTAGCATGCACCTTGGTAAAATGCATGGCTTCTATTTTTGGTGGTTTTCCCGTGCATGACTCTTGGTATTTTCAAGGTTGGCTTGGAGTCTTCAAGAAGATTCAAATCCTTATAAATCTGAGACATGTCCCATTTTTTGATATGCAGAACAGATACAGAAAAGAATAGAGAGAGAGCTCCATTCAGATAAATTCTTCTATTAGTACTGCTAGTTCTGCTCGTTCAGGAAATTTCTCCTGTTCAGTTCTGTTTGTTCTTGGAGATTTGTTTTCTCATTTGTGAGGTATTTTTCTCTTGTGATTTACACCTTTGGTGTGTTTAAGGCTTATGCCTTTTTGGTCATTTTGTAAACTCGTTTGGTGATAAGTGGAAGAAATCGACCTACCGGCCTCATGGATGTACCTCGGTTTGAGGAACCACGTAATTCTTGTGCCTACTTCTTTTTTTGTTATTTTCTTGCATTGCTTCCATTGATTTACACTTGTGGAAAGCCATATTTTTCCAACATCCGTATCAAAGCTATTGGTTAATTCTGCGTTCGCTTTCATTATATTTGTGTGTGAATCATGGATTAACGTTGGGCGTATGATTAGTTTCAATGGCACAAATCGGGTGACTTGGAAAACTAAAATGGAAGACCTCTTATTCTCAGAAAGATTGAATGGACCCATAGAGGGTGATAGTGGCAAACCGTAAGGAATGAAAGATGACGAGTGAAAAAGTTAATCGAAGGTCATCGCTTTATTCTAAGAATAGATTGATGATAGTGTCTTTCATCATGTCTCTACGTAAAATTTAGCACACGCCTCTTTGGACCAAATCGAGAGTCTTTATGATAGGAAGACGGCCGTGAATAAAGCTTTTCTATTTTGAAAGCTTGTGAACTCTAAATATAAGGAGGGTATTCCTATTGCAGAGCATTTGAATGAAATTAAGAGCACTATGAATCAGTTGGCTGCTATGAAAATTACTTTTGATGATGAATTACAAGCTTTGTTACTTCTTAGTTCACTCCCTGAAAGTTGGGAAACTTTGGTGGTCACAGTTAGTAATTCTGCACCTGACAGAGTGGTAACAATGAGTCAAGTTACCAGCAGCCTGTTGAATGAAGAGACAAGAAGAAAGTCATCAGGTTCTTCTCACTCCAAAGCACTTGTGATGGAAAATCGGGGGAGAGGCAGGAGTAAGAGTAAGGCTCTGCACAACCGTGATAAATCTAGAGGTCGTTCAAGATCGATTTTAAAGAAAGATGTTGAGTGCTATTATTGTCACAAGAAAGGGCAAATGAAGTGGCAGTGCAGAAAACTCAAGTTCAAGGAGCAGAACAAAGAGAAAAATTTGGAGAAAAAGCAAAATGATACAGCTGCAGTTACCAATGATGAACTCATGGTTAACGATGATGATGCTAGTATTAATTTGATTGGTCAAGAGACGGATTGGGTAATTGATTCTGGAGCTTCATTTCATGTTACTTCGCGGGCTGATTTCTTTACTTCTTACTCACAAGGTGAGTTTGGGAATGTCCGTATGGGAAATGAAGATGTGTCAAAAATTTTCGGCATGGGTGACATTTGTTTGGAAACAAATATTGGCTGCAAATTGTTGCTTAAAAATGTGAGGCATGTACCGGATATTCAGTTCAATTTAATCTCTGCTGGAAAGTTAGATGATGAGGGCTACAACAACATTTTTAGTGGTGGTAAATGGAAGCTCTCCAAAGGTTCTCTAGTGGTAGCAAAAAGAAAGAAGACTTGCTCTCTTTACACTATGCAAGCAAAAATCTGCAAGGGTGTTGTGAATACCCTAGAGAATGACTCATCCACTGATTTATGGCATAGAAGGCTTGGACATATGAGTGAAAAAGGATTGCAAGTTTTGTCCAAAAAAGAGCTTCTTGCAAGGATTAAAGGTACGCATTTGAAAACATGTGTTCATTGTTTCCATGATAAACAAAAAGAATATCATTCCGTAGAAATATTGCATCTAGAAAATCTCATGTTCTAGATTTGGTACATTCTGATGTATGTGGTCCTCTGAAAGTTAGGACACTTGGTGGTGCTTTATACTTTATCACCTTTATTGATGATCACTCCAGAAAAGTTTGGGCTTAGACACTGAAAAGTAAAGATCAAGTTCTAGACGTGTTTAAGCATTTTCAGGCCAAGGTTGAAAGAGAAACTGGTAGACAGTTAAATGTGTTCGCTCGGATAATGGTGGTGAATATATTGGACCATTTGATCAATATTGCTCCAATCATGGCATCAGGCATGAAAGGACAGTCAAAAAGACACCTCAACAGAATGGGGTTACAGAGAGAATGAATCGCACCATTCTTGAGAGAGTCAGATGTTTGCTCTCACATTCAAAGTTGCCAAGATCCTTTTGGGGTGAGGCAATGAGGACAAAGAGCTGATCTTATCAATTTGTCTCCTTCATTTCCGCTGAATGGTGATGTACCGTAGAAAGTTTGACAGGGGAAGGAAGTCTCCTATGATCACTTGAGGGTATTCTTTGTTGCGAGCTTTTGTTCATATTCCAAAAGATGAAAGGTCCAAGCTTGATCCAAAAGCAAAGCAAAGGTATATTTCTTGGCTATGGACATGAAGAATTTGGCTACTGAGTTGTATGACCAGAGTTGACAAGAAAGTTGTCAGAAGCCGAGATGTTGTTTTCTTGGAAGATTAGACTATTGAAGACATTGACAAGCCTGAGTCAGCTGAGTCTAATACTGATGATCTTGTTGATTTAGATCCTCTTGTTCCACCTGTTGTTCACGAGGAAGTGCGAGACACCTCGTGATGATGCAAATGAAGATGATGTTGAGCGTAAATCGAGGGGAGCAGCCCACCTCAAGAGCCATTACCAAGGAGATCTACCAAAGAAAAATAACCATCCAGAAAATATTCTTCAAATGAGTATGTAATGATATCAGATCAGGGGGAGCTAGAGACTTATGAAGAAGTCTTGAAGCATGAGAACAAAACTGAATGGCTTACGACAATGAAAAAGGAAATGAAATCTTTGCATGAGAATCACACCTATGATTTGGTGAAGCTGCCTAAAGGGAAGAAAATTTTGAAAAATAAATGGGTCTTCAGACAAAAGAATGATGGGAACAGTTCTCAACCGAGATTCAAGGCACGACTTTTTGTGAAAGGCTTTGGTCAGAGGAAGGGAGTTGATTTTGATGAGATCTTCTCACTAGTTATAAAGATGTCCTCCATTCGAACTGTGCTTGGTATAGCTGCGAGTATGAATTTAGAAGTTGAGCAGCTTGATGTGAAGACCACATTTTTGCATGGTGACTTAGAAGAGGAAATTTATATGGAGCAACCTGAGGGCTTCGTAGATAAGGGTAATGATCAGTTAGTTTGCAAATTAAAGAAAAGCTTGTATGGATTGAAGCAAGCTCCAAGGCAGTGGTATAGAAAATTCGATTCTTTTATGACTAAGCATGGGTATTTAAGAACCAATTTAGATCATTGTGTGTTTGTGAAAAAATATTCAGATGGCAATTTTATTATTCTCTTGGTTTACGTTGATGATATGCTTATTGTGGGTCAAGACACGAGTAAGATTAGCAAGTTGAAGTCAGAGTTGAGCAAATCCTTTGTCATGAAGGATTTGGGTCCAGCAAAGCAAATTCTAGGGATGAGAATTGTTCGTGACAGATCACGTGGGCTGATTTGGTTATCTCAAGAGAATTACATTAAAAAGGTTCTTGAGAGGTTCAATATGGACAAAGCAAAGCCTGTTAATTGTCCACTTGTAGGCCACTTCAAACTTAGCTCAAGACAGTGTCCTAAAAGTGATGAAGAGAAAAAAGAGATGCAGAAAAATCCCTATAGTTCAGCAGTTGGTTCTTTGATGTATGTCATGGTTTGTACTCGTCCGGATATTGCTCACGCAGTTGGGGTTGTTAGTCATTTTCTGTCTAATCCGGGGAAAGAACACTGGGCAGCAGTGAAATGGATTCTGAGGTATCTTCGGGGCACTTCAAAGATGAGTTTGTGTTTTGGTAAAGGCAAGCCTATTCTTGACGTGTTCACAGATTCTCGATATGGGCTTGGTGATGTCGATAATGAAAAATCTACTTACGGTTATTTGATTACCTTTGCAGGGGGAGCAGTGGCGTGGCAATCAAGGTTACAGAAATGTGTTGCTTTCTCTACCACAGAAGCTAAGTTCATCGCCATCACAGAAGCTTGCAAAGAACTATTGTGGTTGAAGAAGTTCTTACGAGAGTTGGGTTTGAAATAAGAAAGGTATGTCCTTTATTGTGATTGTCAGAGTGCGATCCACTTGAGTAAGAATTCTTCATTTCATTCGAGATCGAAACACATTGATGTTAGATATCATTGGATTCGTGATGTCTTAAACGATAAGTTGTTGCAACTTGAAAAGTTCACACCGATGATAAAACTTGGATATGTTGACTAAGGCATTGTTCAAGGACAAGCATGAAAGTGTCGACTCTTGGCGGAATGGTCTAATCCTCCACATAAGTCGGGAGGGGGAGAATTGTTGGGTTTTCCTCCTTTGTGGGACCCATCTATTTCTTAATTACAGTCTTTGGCATGCACCTTGGTAAAATGCATGGCTTTTATTTTTGGTGGTTTTCCCGTGCATAACTCTTGGTATTTTCAAGGTTGACTTAGAGTCTTCAAGAAGATTCAAATCCTTATAAATCTGAGACATGTCCCATTTTTTGATATGCAGAACAGATACAGAAAAGAAAAGAGAGAGAGCTCCATTCAGATAAATTCTTCTGTTAGTACTGCTAGTTCTGCTCGTTCAGGAAATTTCTCATGTTCAGTTCTGTTTGTTCTTGGAGATTTGTTTTCTTATTTGTGTTTTCCTCTTGTGATTTACACCTTTGGTGTGTTTAAGGCTTATGCCTTTTTGGCCATTTTGTAAACTCTGTTTGGTGATAGTGGAAGAAACTGATTTACCGGTCTTGTGGATGTACCTCAGTTTGAGGGAACCACATAATTCTTATGTGCCTACTTCTTTTTGTTATTTTCTTGCATTGCTTCCATTGATTTACACTTGTGGGAAAGCCATATTTTTCCCAACAAAACGATTTTTCTTATTCCTCTCTAAAATATGTTCTCTTCCATATTTTCAACATGCAATTGATATATTCCTTTGGCATACATTCCACAATGATAAGTAAATTATAGTCAACTGTGATGTTATTTATACTTCTAAAACTGATTCGAGCCCATCCTTTTAAGATTTGTATAACTGTATATATACTACTGAAGTAATTATAACAGCATTGGTAAGTGGAAATAGTACAACCAACATTATATATAGAAGAGACTTTAATTTGAAATCCTCATAAAAAATTACAAATATTCTATGGTTTGTCTACAACCTTGATAAGGAAATGAACTGTGATACCGGGAAAAACTGTCTAAATAATTTATGAATGTGTCTATCCACAATAAAAGTCACTACTTCTCCATGCAAGAGATATCATTTTCCTTCTATAATTTTAAGGTAAAAGAACGAAATGAAACCCTCGAGCTGCACTCGGGCTTACTTGTGTTGTACTTCAAGTTTTACATTAAGGTACGTAGGTAAGTTTTGAAAATCAAGCAAACTATTTAAGAGGTTGAACTATTAGGGGAATCCCCTTGGCAGGCCTGAGGGACAACATGATAGCAGGGGAATGGGACTAGTTAGATGAAAGAGAGAAAGAAAACCTAGAAAGAATTAAGGTCAGGACAATCTTGTACTCCATGGCAGCCAAGTTTCTACCAACACACATTCTCCCTCCAAATCCAAAAGGCACATAACCCATCTTTTGGTTGCATCCCCCGTGCAAGTCATCCTCGAACCTCTCCGGTCTGAACTCGTTCACGGTGTCGCCCCAAAGGGCACGGTCATGGTTCATGGCTACAACATCGATCCACATGTTCGTTCCCTTGGGGATCACCACGTCGTTCACTCGAATGTCCTCCCTTGCTTGCCTTTGTACATTAGGTGCCGATGGATATAGCCGTAGGACTTCATTCATTACCCATCCCATCTGCAATTAAAAGAAAAATAATGAAAAAATGTTTAAGATATTTTAACCCTAAAATGTTATAATTATCAAACAATAATATATAGTCTGATTCCACATATACTAGAGTACCATAAATAATAGTAAGAGTTTATAAAATAACATAGAACGACTTTTTATTGTATGTGTCGACATAATTAATCAGCACATTAAGTTGCATTACAATTTAATATTTTTTATATAGTAATAATTTATTCAATAATTTATATTAATTATTTTATAAGTAATAATTTTATTAATTTTCTATGTTGTCGAGAAATATGGAAAGAATTGTAATGGACAGCACTAGTCAATTCTACCAAAGTTGGCATTCATTCTTTAACAACAATGTTATAATCATATAAAAAATGGTCACATAACGTTTATATACACACACATATATATTGTGGGTCCCTGTATGACATGTAGGGTTTGCATGTGTATATAAGAGTATTATGTGATTCGATCTTTTTTATGTGATAATAGCATTATTTATTTTTTAATTGAAAAATACGTGTTTAGTTTGAATGGACCGTCAGTCCTTGTCTTCTTCGGGGAACTAGTTGGTACAATTCATACATTGCCATCTGCCAGTTGGCTTATTAGATCAAATTACCAACGCCGAGATATTTGGAAGTTGACCGATCAGTCCGACGTGGACTAATAGAATCCTGATGAACGGGAATTATATACTCCTACCTAGATGCTTTAACGCGTGGACTACACTCCATTCTAGAATTTCCATCCTATGTAATCAAACACACACACACATAATATACAGATATACTCTATAGAGTACATAGGATGCATTGTGCTTAAAATGTGGAACAATTAAAGAAGTTCAAAGTGGCTGCAGGGCCCAAGCAACCATAAGTTTTTAGAAATTGTTTTATCTAATAAAATTCTATCTTTTTTCTCTAGACCCCCAAGATTTAGAGTAAAAATTTATTACATATAGAACACAAATTGTGTTTCGTGTACATGGACGGTGAAATTTATCTCAAATTTTGAACGGTTCAGATAATTTATTAAGGTGAGCATGAAATTCAAAATGAGTTATATTTTGTTAGATTGATTTATATTAAAAAAATATTTATTAATAAAATTACGCGGTCACCACTTTAGCAAATAACATTTATGTTCGGGCTCTTCTTGAAAAAAGTTTATATATATTTTCCAGCATTGAAAATTTTATTTCTTTGTGCTATAAATATTATTTTTCTTAAAAATATGCATGTAATGCAAATAAATACATATGTGGTATTAATTATCTGAGGACTATCCGGGGTTTATGATATAGCTAGAATGTGATACACATATTTTGCCAGTTCAAACTGATTCTAATCAGTTGGATCCGATTATGTAGTTAATTGTAGTGTCTGCATATAAAGTATATAATGCAGACGACGTCTACATGGGATAATTATTACTACAATATATATATATATATATATATATATATATATATATATATATATATATATCCTTCAAAAATGGACTAAAGCAACGAACAAAAGACGGACTTTAAAAAAAAGGACACACGGGTTAGAGTGAGATGGCAAAATGGGTTAAGAAGAAAATAAAACCCGATTGTAAATCAGATTCAACACTCCCAATCTCTCTCATACTCTGCCCCCTCTCTCTCTCTTAAGGCGACCGACAACGCATCTGATAAGGAACATACCGACGTTAAAACTCAATTGAAGATCAGATTCAACCATCCCAATCTCTCTCTAACTCTTCCCTCTCTCCCTCAAAGCGACCGACGATGCATCTGATAAGGAACAGACCGACGTAAAGCTCCGGCCGACGCAAACAGAAAGGGACCGATCGATGCAAACGGAAAGGGACTGACCGACGCAAACGGAAAGTGAAGGTATTTCACTTTATTAATTTTGTAATTTTTGTTTAAACCAAATGAAATCTAGGGTTTATTAAGGGGTTTTAATTTAAGATTACATTAAATTGATAGGACCAACTGTGGAATTTCATAGTTGAAATCTAGGATTTATTCGGCACCTCTATAATTTGATGTTGGTACATGTTATTAGATTTTTTTTGGTTTTGTTTTACCTGTTGAAGCCTCATTTTTGAAATGTAGCTCAAATTTTGGAACGGAAGGAGTATTTAAGTTTGGGTACAGAAAATTGTTCTTCAAATTTTAGAAAAAATGTGGTTGGCCAAATAAGAAGTACTTGTAATTTTATATAGTTTGTTGTTCTTCTATTCTATTATATCCCTTCAAGTTGTCTATTTGTTTTTAGGAAAGAAATAATGGTACCAGCTATGCTGCATATAGGAGTTCCTAATTTGCCATAAAATAAACACTATCATGATTCATGTAGAACCTACTGTATTTCTACAATTATTAGACATGTTATTGAATATTTTTTTTGGTTTTGTTTTACCTGTTGAAGCATCATTTTTGAAATGTAGCTCAAATTTTGGAACGGAAGGAGTATTTAAGTTTGCACATAGTGCATAGACAATTTTTATTGTTAACCATAAGTTTAATACAATATTGAAAAATAATCAGAAGACATTTGTTTCGGCTTCATACATACTATATATGCCAAACAAATGCCTACTTAGAACTCTTCAGTTTTGATTGCAATAAGTTAGCAGAAGAATTAAGAATGGAAATAGGAGATCAACATTGTCTAAATATTGTTCATGTAATTCTTCTGATAATCTTTACAAGATGTAATCTACTTAACAAACCAATGTAATTTTACAAACAATATTAAGGGGACATTTGAATCATTTTACAAACAAAACTCTACGACCTTCATGTGGTTTTTTTTTCAGCTCATCATGGCATGCATAAAGATGAATAGGCCTGGGATTGCGGAAAATGCTGTAATAAAAACCAATAATACCTTGCAGCTCATTATATTTGTGGAAGATGAAAACGTGGTAAAACGTGGTAAAATCATCCTTTAATGCAAACAAATTCTAGCGTTTGATGCTCAAAAATCCTTAATTAGTATATTTTACAAGATTACTCCCTCCTTTCTTAGCTTACTGCAGTGTTATACTCTATTAAGTGACGTAATTCATTCAAATATACAATTTGGAATTATTGTTGATCTTTTGTATGCCTGTATGCTGATAGAAAATATGTCATCAAATTCGTCTACTGTTACATCCGTATGGCCTCCGTTCATATGTCGTTGTGGTATGGGCCCTTGTATAGTAAAACTTTCAATGTCGGAAAAGAATCCGGGTAGACACTATTATTCTTGTCCAAGAATGGTATGTATTTATTTATCATTTTTTTGTATATTTGTTCCTTTTACACAAGTCCAGATGTTTATTGTGTCCCAATATATGCAGCAATATGGTAACTTCATCAGCTGGTGTGACGAAGATGTTCGAGTGTTGCATAATCAAGGGAGGTTGCAAATGGACACATCTGAGCGTTTAAATGTAACAACTCATCCAACGATTGCTAATGACTCCAACGAATTAGCCATGATGAAAATTGAAATTCGTCAATTGCAATTAACTCAACGATTTGTCATAATTGTTAATGTTATGTATGCGGTGTTGTTGTTAATGTTATTAAATCGGTTGTAATTTTGATAATTTCATTATACGGTGTTATTGTTAATGTTATTAAATCGGTTGTAATGTTGATAATTTTTATTATCAAACCATGTAATCTATGTGACAAAATGTGTCTCACTTGTCATTCTAGTGCTGTAACCTTTTACTTTTATTAGAATGGTGATGAGTTCTTAGATCTGGATTCTCATGATGTTCATCCTCATTATCCTATGATGTTATCTAACATAGATTTTGGTTTTGTTTTTTCTGGCACCATTTCCATTTTGATTTGCCTTTTGCTTTCGCTTTGCGATCTATTTTACGCGTGATTCTACTGTTTGAACTTTTTTTTATTCAAATTGTTTTCTCTTCAAAAGATCTATCTCTTATAGTATATTCAATTTGTGTTATTGTGACAAATTACAGGAATTAATTGAGGCAACGTTGATGTTGATACAATCTCTCAGATTTACGTTATTTTCCCTGTGTATTTGTAGTGTATTTTTGCCACAACACAAAATCTAGAAATAATAACGGTTTTCATTTAACTGATGGAAGCTGTTGACCAAAAAGAATAAAAAGTAGACATTAAACTTCATCATATTCATTTTCAGGTAACTAGTAAGCCTGGTATACTTTTATCTGCTTGATGTGAGATAAGCAATAGTTTGGATACAAGGCAAACAGAACCTATCATTTTCATTACAGGCACTAAGCTCAGCGAGCTAAAACAGAACCTATCATTTTACAAAGCCAAACAAGATCCAAAATAAGAAAAGACATGAAGCCCCATTGCAGAAGCAGCATCCGAAAAAAGAAAAAAGCAGCACCAGTTTACCCCGTAACCAAACAGAAGAGATAGCCCAAATAGAAATAGAAAATCAATTAGCCCATTGCAAAAGAGATAGCAGTCTAGCCCAAACAGAAAACTGCATTCAAAACCAAACTGCATAGTTGATCATCAACTAACAGACTGCAAGATGTAGTTGCCACCAAAGAGACAACCAATGATCAAAGAACACCAAAGATCAACCAACAGATCAGCAAATCGAAAACCAAACAAAGAAGCGGACAACCTATGAAGCAAACAAAGCGACAGATTGCACAATTGATCAAACTAGCAGCAGAAGAAAAATAGAAAGTAGAAAGCGATGAGACCCATTGAAACCAAACCAAAGAAGAAGACTAAACCGAGACAAGAAGCACCTAGATGGCGACATCACAACCCACTTATGCGAAATCGAATATCCAAGCAGCCTTTATACACAGAAATTGGTACGCCACTAACACGACCAGAATGTTTACCAATATTCCTGTAAAATTTTCAAGCAACACTGAGAAATAACAAATAAACCAGCCCAATTTATTGTATATATAGCATCAAAGTAATTTGAATTAATAAAGCCTAAAAAAATAAATTAAACTTACCCTGAACTTCCATCTTCAATTGATTAAATGAGAAAAAACTGTTGATAAAAAAAACTTTATAGTAAAATTTTTATTCAAGTGCATTGTGTCAATAAGGATTACATTTGCAGGGCACATTTACTGTTACAAAATCAATATATCAAGCCAAAATCACCAATTGAGTTACCTAAAGTTTGCAACATTCACTGTTACAATCAATCTAACTGTTGTTGCGGCGGCTCTTGATTTTGGGGATAATGTCCATAACCAACATCATCTTGCATCTTTGAACCTGTAAATAAAATAAAGTGTATGCATATTAGATTTATTGATATGTTACTCATAATATTGAATAAAAGAAATGATCAAACCTTGGATTGTATGATTATCATCCTCTGAACTTGAAGATGATGTTGCACCTTCATTGTTGGGAGAATCTCTACATAAAAGCCAAAATAACACTCATCATTTAAAGATTGAGATAGTTTAAAATTTTTACTATTACTTAAATATTACTTACCGATGTGCAACTATTGGACAATTTCTTTTGTCATGTGATTGTCCAACTTTCCCACAACCATGACAACGTCTACTTTTTGTCTTCTTTGCCTTTACTAATGCCCTTTCTTTCCCTCCTTTAAGTCTTTTGCCACATCCTTTTGCCCTCACTTGATTTGGTTCATTGTACATATGGTCTTTATTGCGACTCATCTTCCCAGAGATTACACTTGCACCAGTTCCACATTGTGAACTTTTACCACTATCTGCAACAAGATTGATTGATTCGAGTACACGAGCCAAAGCATCTTTATACATATTAATTCTTTCTTGGCTTGTGAGGGCGATATTAATAACATCCAAAGAACATTGGATTAATTCACTCCGCTTGATTAGATATTCTTTGTCACTATTTATCATTATGCCACTTTCATTATCAACCACTATCACAGAGTTTGCCTTCTTAGTCCACCTTTTCAAGATGTATTGTTGGGGTAATTCGTCAAAATCATGCATTTTGAGCAAGTAACCAAGCACATGTCTACATGGTATCCCCATACTCTCAAACTTGTGGCAACTACATGAAGCAAAACACAATCCTTTGTTATAAATAAGTTGTCGCACTCTATGTGTGAACATTTTTTTTCTCTGAACTTGAAATATGCATTGATTGTCACTCTCCTTGATAAGCTCAAAACGGTAATTCAAGCATTCCCATATCTCATCTTCAAATTTATAAAACATTTTCCGAGTATAAATTTCAACCATTTGGAACAGAAAGTCATGATTCATCTTCACTTTAGGCTTCTCAATCAAATCTTTGTGATCGGCCAACAACTCTTCTTGACTTTGGCGTACTAGCCCCCTATTAAATTGGATCATGAAATCAACTAATGAATTATTCTTAGAAACATATCTTTTGAAAAAAGTGTGAGAACTTACCGCTCGTTGGCTACTTGACATATTGGCTAAGAAAACATGATTACAATAAGCTGGCACCCAACTTGTACGAATGTCATACATTGTTTGTAACCATTTGTTGTCATGTAACCCGCTCCTCCCAACAAGCTCTGTCCATGTCAAATCAAACTCTTCTTTAGACTCTAAATTCCAAATACAATTGGCAAATTCATTATAATGAGCATTATACTTCACTGAGTCTAATTTTTCTGAAAATTTTGTCAATATGTGCCAACTACAGAATCTATGAAAAGTATATGGAAGAGTTTCTAATATTGCTTTGGACATTGCGGGATCTTGATCAGTAATGATCATTTTAGGGGCATCACCTGGCATAGCCTCTAAAAATTGGTTGAATAGCCAAACAAATGACTCCGAAGTCTCGTCACTTAAGAATGCACAAGCAAAAATTATGGTTTGACCATGTTTGTTAACTCCCATCAGTGGTGCAAAAATCAACCCATATCGATTGGTGTTGTATGTAGTATCAAAGACGACTACATCACCATAAAAACTATATGCCCTTCTAGAGGTAGCATCAGCCCAAAAATAATGACTTATCCTTTGTTCATTATCGACCCTAATTTTATAAGTGAATGATGGATTCTTGCCCTTTTCTAATTTGCAAAACTCACTGAACATTTCTCTATCATGCCCCTTCAACTCATTACGCCTATCCTTTCATAATTATATAAATCATTTGTGTACACCCAATGTTTTCAAACCCTCCAAATTTATACTCCAAGGAAATTGAATTGTTGATGTGAGGTATGTTTATCATGGAAAGTTCTTGAGTCAAACACTTTTGCCTTGATCGAAACACTTCGGTGAGATCTTAATAGATGTTTCTTTGATGGAGTTGCCAATGGATGACTATGGCCCTCAATAAATTGTGTGACTACATAAGCCTCAGAATTTATTTTCAACACAGCTACCATTTCTTTACAACTCTCTTTTATCGATCCCCGACGCCTTTTAGTTTCAACATCCGCAATTGTTTTTCCCTTACCTTGTTTAAAACAAACATATTCTTTCCTTTTGACTTCGTCACTTCCTTCGAATTTCTTAGTAGTCCAACTTCGAATACTAAATCCCGCCTCTTTAGCATATGCATTGTAAAAATCCCTAACTTCATCTATTGTTTTGAATTCTTTTCCAACACTAGGTTTGAGATGATCGGCTACTTGCGGATTATAGATAAAATTTTCCCTACCTTCACCACTCTCCCCTTCAATTCTCTTATTCTCTACTTCCTTTTCATTATTGTCAACATTATCACCACATTCATCACTACCCCGTACTTCATCCTCTAAGTTAGCATCCATCCCTACAGTTTAAAAAAACAAACAACATTTAAGTCCGGACAAAGAACTACCATTTTAATTCCTCACTTATCCTATTCTGATAAGTGAGCCAAACTAATGCTAGATAATACAAAGGAGAAAGTTTAACACAATATACAATTAATCTAACATGTCATTTCTAATCTTTCTATGCCTCTGAATCTATTTTGTCTATTGATGTCATTTCTAATCTTTCTTGTTCGGTATACCATTTGAATTTTGATGTACACTAATAATTTTCTGTCAAAAGAACTAGTATTTCTTGACTGAATTTGTATGTAGTGCACCAAATGGAAAAGAAACAATTAATAATCAAAGAGCAACAAACAAGTTTTGCAAGCATTCATATTAAACTCTGTGTATTAGAGGATAAGAAACGAGTTCAATTTAAACATATAGCTAAAATGAAAAAGAAACTATACTCTGTGTATTAGATGTCCCATGATTTGAAACCTAGCTTCACTTTTTTGACCACAGTAGCTTTAAGTACAATCGGGGAAAGGGGGTTTGTGAGAGAATCGACAGAGAGTGATGGATTCGCTAACTGATGATAGTGATTTCAAATGGGCCGCGTACAATCTAAGGTTGTCACAGTTTTGTTCCTCGATTTCGCTGACCTAACGATGCTTATCAGATCAGTCGGTAGCCTTGAAAGAGAGAGGGGGAAGAGTTTGAGAGAGAGGGCGCGAATGGAAGAGTATGAGAGAGATTGGGATTGTTGAATCTGATTTACAATCGGATTTTATTTTCTTCTTAACCCATTTTTCCATCTCAATCTAACCCGCGTGTCCTTTTTTTAAAGTCCGTCTTTTGTTCGTTGCTTTAGTCCGTTTTTGAAGGATTCCGTATATATATATATATATATATATATATATATATGTGTGTGTGTGTGTATGTGTGTGTGTGTGTGTGTGTGAGAGAGAGAGAGAGAGAGAGAGAGAGAGAGAGAGACTATAAACACTTGCTAATGTTAGTTACCTTCTTTAGTCCAGCAAGCATGGTGGCATCCACAACTTCATCTCCTACCACTTCTTTGATCTCTTCTCTTAGCTGATTTTGCCACCCCGGATGCATGGCCAATAGAAGCAACGTCCACGTCAGCGTCAGCGCAGTAGTCTCAAGCCCTCCGAAAAAGAATGTTTTGCACTCATCCACAAGCTCCCTTGTTGTTAGGGAATTCACTAGGCGCCCATCTACACAATTATCCGCTAGCATTAGGCCGAGCAAGTTCTTCTCAGTATCACCCTTGCCATTATTGTTTGCTTTCATTCGATCATTTATTATCGATGAAAAGAGGACATCAATTTCGTTTCCGAGCCTTTTAGCTTCGAGGTATTGTTTAAGGCACATGAACTTGCTAAATGGTACCCCTACATAACGGTTGGAGTTAAATAGTGTGAGTTGCATGGCTTTTAGTTTCTCGAACACCTTTTTCCCATTTTCTTAGCTCATGCCGAAGCTTGTTTTTGCTATGATCTCTCCTGCCGTCGATATGATTTCTCTCTCCACGTCCATTTCTGTCTGGCCAGAGTTTATGTGGGAGGACCACCGGTCTAGCATATTACAAGTTGAATCCACCATTAAGCCTCCCATAGCCTATAACATGTAGTATACAACTACACAATATTAATGAAGGTTGAATTTTATTATATATATATATATATATATATATATATATATATATATAGGGGAGCTTTTCCATAAAGAATAATATTTCTTGAAGATTTATCTGTGTACCCCTTTTTGGATGAGTTGATAAATTGAATAGATGGTGAGATTGAAACATAAATATACCCAATATGCACATGCTTTTACCTGGCTTTTATTTTAATATATTGCATTGCATGATTCAATTGTTGTCATTTTAATATTAAAATACTCCAAAGGCATATTACTTGTAAATTTAAGTATAATTTTTTTTTAAGCATTTCTCCATTTTATGGGATGACTCAGCACATTAAAAAAATAAAAATCTACTCCAAGTAAACACTGAAATTGTCTAGTAGATTTTTTTTTTTTTTGCAAACAACTCACTCCTATTCTCATTATAACACTCTTGTTCTCATTATAATATTAATTAATTAATATTCATTTGCCTTCACTAATATTTATAATATTATTTGTAAAATATTATTATTATAATATTGTTACAAAAATATTTAATACTTATAATATTAAGTATTAATATTATTACAAAATATTAATAATTATAATACTTATAATATAATATAATATTATTACAAAATATTTAATGCTTAGTAATATAAAATATTAATTACTCCAAACAATATTATAAATTACTCCAAACAATATTATAAATATTAATATAAAATATTAATTACTCCAAACAATTTTATAAACTGTAAAATTAATTACTCCAAACAATATTATAAATATTAGTGAAAAGCAAATATTATAAAATATTAATTACTCCAAACAATATTTTACAAAAATATTATAATATTTTTATAATTCTTTATTTGCTATTTTTATAAAAATATTTTATATTCTTTATTTGTTATTTTATAATAGGATATAAAATAGGATATAAATGTGACGCCCCCAAAATTAGGTATACGTCACCCATCTTGGGTCGCCACTTACATGGTACATAAATTCAAATACTGACTTACTAATATAATCATCATATACAATACGACATAAAATCGTGAGTTTGAATACAAATATTGTCTACTAGATATTATACAAACTCAAAAGGAGTCCTCATTACAACTATTATCACACTATTTCACGTAATAGTGAGGACTACTAATGCTATCCTCTGGACCATTACTCCGCTCCCCGACTCGTCCCAATATGTTCTCATTTTACGAGAATAAAGAAAAGAAAGGGTGAGCTCAACTAGCCCGATGAAATATTATGACTAAGATAATGCGAATAATTTATCATTAGCCTTCAACAAAGTTATTAAACCGATAAAAGACAATAGACAACAAGTTTAATCTGCGAATGAATAAGCAATCCATTAAAAGAGTCAAGTAGAGAATAAAGTCTACTATCTTTTAGGTTTTAAAAGATTTTTTATCATTGTTATAAATTTGAGACTCAACTTTAATAAATAATCCACATCATCGAATCACCCACCTTTGACTACTGCCGAGGATATTCATCAAATTATCAATGGTCATGACTATACCGAATCACCCCAGTCATAATCATACCAAAAACTATCCATCAACGCATTCACAGCCCATTTGAGGACTTTTATCACATCATTTATAACAAGCCATGATTATCTTAGAATGATCCCCGTCATAATCATACTAAGTTCATCTATACACGTAAGTCAGAAGATAACATAATATAACATGAGGATGATGACAATGACATAATAATGCAATAAAACAAGTTCAAGAATTATTTTATCCGGGAATTATTAACGTCCAAATTGTCAAAATGATCTTTGTTTTGTAGAGTAAAATTCAAGAATGATCGGAGGAATATTTCCATGAAAAGATCTTGGATGAAACGCAAATATCAAGGATATTCCACTAATTTCATGGAGTATAAAGTCAAAGTTTTAACCAACTTGGTATAATAAAGAATGGAATAACAAAAGAAATCACCATGCATGCGATAGGCGCACGCAGGCGAGTTATTCCAATGTAATAATAAATAACGGAACCAGTCCGGCGTAAACGCATGCATGACAGGATGTTCCAATGATAATAATAAAAAGATTTTAACCAGGTCCGGTGTAAAACACACACAGACATGTGATGTTCCAATGAATAATAATAAAGATTTTAAATTGTGTCCTGTAAAACACATGATGTGATGTTCCAACGAGAATAATAATAAAAGATTTTAACCGGTCCTGTAAAACACACGCATGTGGATGTTCCAAGAATAATAGAAGAATGTCACCAAGTATAGGTATAAATCACAGATATAGGTTATTCCAATGTAATAATAAGCGATGGAATAACAACAGTTCTCTTCATGAATAAGAAAGAATAACACCCACTACGAATTACAACAAATAATATTCCCTACCTTAGAAGAACTGAATATTGGCGAGGTGAAGTAGCGAATACTTTTCTTCTTTCTCTCTATAGTTTCTCTCTAGAGTTTCAATGAATTCGTAAAAATAATGAAACACTAGGCCTCTATTTATAGAAGATTTCTAGCTTAAAGACTTTGCCATGAAAAAGGCAAGTGGCTTGACGATTTGGTGATGTGAAAAGAAAAGTGGTTTGATCGCTTTGTAATGTGAAACGACAAATGGTTCGGCGCTTTTATAATGTGAAACGACAAGTGGTTAGATGCACCTGTAATGTGAAGCGACAAGTGGTTAGGCGCGCTGTAATGGTAATTACTATTGACGAAGGTAATTACTTATTCACAAAGGTAATTACTATTGACGAAGGTAATTACTATTCACAAAGGTAATTACTATTGACGAAGGTAATTACTATTCACAAAGGTAATTACTTATTGACGAAGGTAATTACTATTCACAAAGGTAATTACTTATCGACGAAGGTAATTACTTATTGACGAAGATAATTACTATTCATAAAGGTAATTACTATCGACGAAGGTAATTACTATTGACGAAGAGACTCTTAGATGATGACATATGGGCCCCCATAAAATAATCAAACTTACCACAAATGTCTCATAATGTACTCTTTATATACATCAAGGATTGAATAAATATTACCACAAATCATTTTATTTTTAATCAACACATATTTAATCTTTCAACAATTATTAATCATTTATAACTTGTCGTCTCAATTATTGATTTAATATTATAACATATTATACGAGATGATCTTGTGACAATAATTGAATCAATAATATAAGAGATATGATGCAAAGAATTTATCGTAAGAATAATTGAGCATAAATTGTGACTTCTCACGTAAGCATCAATAATCAATATCGTGTGCTTCTATATCTGACTACGTATATTCTTGTACTTTTACTTCGGGTAGTTCAGCAGCTTTTAACGGTAATAATACCTCTGCCGTTATTTTTATAGAAAGATAATTTTGTCGCTTTTAACTAACTACGACAATACTTCCGTTAGGGGTCCACTAATGATTGAGTAGTCGTCATTTAATATTCCCAAACAAAAGAATATTCCCCACCAAACGAATATTTTATAACAACTTGCATACTTTGCAAAATTTATAAATACTACCCACAACTATAATATTATCTTAAATTCACACCATAATATTAAAAAATTATTTCGACAAAATTTTAAATCTTTATTGATAAAATCAGGGGTCTCACAATAAAAATATTTTTATAATTCTTTATATAACAAATATATGCTATTGTTATATAAAATAGGATATAAAATATCATAAAGAATTAATATTTTAAATTAAAGTGGGAAGAAATTAATATATTTGTTATATAAAAAGAATTATAAAAATATTTTTATATCCTATTTTATATCCTATTATAAAATAACAAATATTTTTATAATTCTTTATTTGCTATTTTATAAAAATATTTTATATTCTTTATTTATTATTATAAAATATTTGTTTTTATAAAATATTTGTTTTATAAAATATTTTATATTCTTTATTTGTTATTAAAATATTTGTTTTTATAAAAATATTTATTTTATAAAATAACAAATATTGTTATAAAAAATAGCAAATAAAGAACTTGTGCCACTATTAGATTTTTATACAAATAGGAAGAGGTTTGTGCTTGGTTTGGATTTTTTTTTTTTTTTTTTTTTTACAAAATTTGGAAGAGGTTGTGCCGGTTTGGATTTTTTTATTTTTTTTAATGTGATTTTAATGTGCCGAGTCATCCCATAAAATGGAGAAATGCTTAAAAAATTATATACTCTTAAGTACAAGTTGTATATCACTGGAGTATTTTAATATTAAAATGACAACGATTGACCATGCAATACAATATATTAAAATAAAAGCCCGGTAAAACTTGTCATAAATTTGGTATATTTATGTTTCAATCTCAAATTATCTATTCAATTTATCAACTATTCAAAAGGGGTGTTCTTGTGATCTTTTATGTAAGAACCTAGGATTATGGAAGAAATTCTATATATATATATATATATATATATATATATATATATATATATATATATATATATAAATAAATTACAGATTTTTTGGATTTACAATTAATATCAAGTGGTACCAAGCTGGAAATGGAGGGTTGGGGGTAGGGAGAATGAAGCTGCCAATGTAGATCTACAAAAGATATAGGAGTACTAATATTATCATTTGCTTTATTTATAAATATATTATAATTAATACTAGTATATATTTATGCTGCCATATATATCAGCGGTTATCGTTGGGAAGCAGAAACATTAATGGCTGATGTTCAAGATGCTTTTGATGCCTACTATATACGACTATGGCCACGGCATTGCGATTGAGACTTGAGAGACAGGCCGGGGAGCTCTACGATCGAGAGCTCGAATCTCAAACAAGCAAGCATATATGTATATGTGTGTGTGTGCATGTCTGTATATATAAAAGAGTGCCAAGTTTGGACCACCACACTTTTCAGTCTTCATGCCCATGCAACTCCAAGTGATGGAACAAGGAAAGTTGTCAATAAGATCAAATCCTATTTTATTTTGTAAATAAGATCAAATCATCTTTTATTTGGAAACAAGATCAAATCTTTTCCATTTAAAAATAGAATATTTGTTTCCATAATATATATATATATATATATATATATATATATATATATATATATGTATATTCAAAACTAAATCATGATAAATTAAATTAACTTTGAAAACTTCACATTACCAAGATCCTGAATTGTTTTGGCACGCGGCTATCTCTTCGTGTAAAAAAAACTTTCTCTGAGTTCCATATTTGCAAGCATCCTGGCATGATCTGGTTGACGCGTTGAAATAATTGGAAGACACAATTGAGTTATGCCATGACTACCTCCCATATGGAAAGACACAATTGAATTATGCCATGATTACCTCCCATATGGAAAGACACAATTGAATTATGCCATGAGTACCTCCTATTATAATAATAATATAGATATCTAAGCTAAGTCACCAGGCTACATAGATATTAGTCTGATTAGGGAGTTTTCTTATTTAAGGGTAAACCAACATATAATTCCAAGTATTCTTTATAGTAGGTCTCCGCCCATTCCCTCGCCGCCGGTAAAAAGTTGGTCCTCTTTGATATTTCCGGTGCCCTCACTCCTACTGTAAGAGACTCCAGGATTCCACAATGTCAGGCCACTTTAAATCCGGGTCTTGCTTCTTCAGTTTTTTTTTTTTTTTTAGACTAGTTTCCATGAGAGTCTTAAGGTATCCATAATGATGTATTATAATTGATAAAGAATTCTCGTTTGCATCAACAAATACATCTCTAGAACTTTGGATGGCTCTGTCCCCAAGATCTAATCTCAACTCTACCTCTGAAGAACAATCAGAAAACTTGTTAGGATCACTTTCACCAAATATCAAAGTCCTAATATATATATCAAGTATTTTGTCTATACTTCCAGATTTTTTTTTTATTTTTGATTTTTTTAAAAAAATTTAATTTTTTTTTAAATGATTGTATACCTTTAGTGATTGTATGTTCGGTTAATTTTATTTTTAAGTAATAGGAATATACAATAGGATTCTTGCCTTGTGGCCAATGTTTCTTAGTTTTTGAATTTCCATAGAATTTGATTTAATGCATATCGTAAAAGTAGTTTGTTGAGATTTCAAATTAATTTGTATCCCTATTATGGGCTTATAGCTGCCATAACCCACTTGAAACCTGTTATAATATAAAGGACAGTTATAACTAGGATAATAAAGCCTTTTGTATGAGGAGTCATAACACTGTTGAATAGCTAAGGCATCATGTTATAATTGTCTTTCAAATAGAAAAGACACAAATTAATAAAATCACACCCTATTGCATCACTTCTCATATATATATATATATATATATATATATATATATATATTAGAATTGCAACAGGAAGCAATTCACTTCATATTGATTATTTGGATTCACACCACGAAAATTTTCGAATTGATTTCGTAATTTTTAATTTTTTTTTTTGATCAAGAAAAGAGTACTAGGCCTTAAATTGATGTCCAAAATATGGATTAGATATAAGGGCAAGTGATGATGACGAAAATTTGGCATAGATAACTTGGTGTATAACTCCTAGGAATCATCTAGGTATAGATGTCTAGATGAGTTTAAATAGAATGTATTAAAAGGTGTTTCAAGAAGCCCAAGTTTCGGACTTACAGTGGATTTTGAAATGCTACACCTGTTGTGCCATGTTCATAACATAACCGTGAACTTCTAGTCGTGTTTATTTTTTGTTTGGTTAATTCTTTGTGATTGCTTCACTGACTTCTCTTTTCAGGTAACTGTAGTATTTCTTTTTCGAACCACAACACCGCAACGAGGAAACACCTATTCTGGGCCATTTCACTTTAACAAGGATCTTGGCTCAGATAGTCTCGAAAACAATCACTACAAGAAAAATGGCCATCTGCGACCAATGATATCAGCGACCGCACTATCCGGTCGCTGATAATAGTAATAGCGACCGATACCTGCGACCGATAAGAATTCTCGTCGCTAGTATATATCCGCTGACCGCGTCACGCGGTCATTGATCGTCATTGAGAAGAATTTCCCCAAAAATTTGGTGCGAAAAATTGGTAGCGGCGACGATTTATATCGTGACGGCGAAGATGTTGATATATCCACATCATAAAAACTAGCGATCAGTCGCGATTCATGATGGCGATCGCGATTCTTATAAACTTAATCGGACTACGGTTCGCGACATCGATCTGAAGAAGAAAACAAAAGAGATACGACGAGGGAGAAGAGGGAGTAGGGGAAGAGAAGAAAAGACCGCTGCCGTACCACACCGCACCACCGCACCACCGCTACTCCTCCACACTGGTAACCCCCAATTAATCTCTAAAGTAAACTTTTAGTTATCCCTTAATCCCTAAATCTCTAAATTAGACTAATTGTGCTTTATGTAATTCTATTTTTGTACATTTAAATTACATCAATAACTATGCTATACTCAAACCAATTTGGTAAAATTTCCTAATATTTATCTTGTTTTCAGCTGGAATTTGATGGATTAGTTGTTTCACTTTGTGGGTTTTGGTCGTTGTTATTTCTCAGTCGGGTTGGATGTGATTTTATATTTTAGTTAATGGGTTTTGGTTTTGGACAATTAAGCGTTGATTGTTTGATTTGTTTCTTTATCAAATCTATAGGTTAGAACTTGAAATTTGGAACTAGGAAAGAGCTAGGAAACAAAAACAAAAATAAAAAAAGAATTCTTATTGAATACGTAATACTAGTAAAATATAAGTAGTATACTTTTTTAACGCATAATTATCAATAATTTTATGTTTGGAACTTATTGTTTACAAATTAAGGATTAAATATAGTTAATAATAAATTTGTAGTGATGATATATTTAATAAATTTATTATTATTTTATGAGTGTTATTGTCCTGGAATCAACGGGACATAATCGACTTCTTTGTAAAGGTATTTTGTAAATGCTTACTCCTTTTGTTTTGGAATTATAGCTTAGAAATAATCGAGTTTATATTCTAGGCATGACTTTTTTAAGACATTGTATAAGGTTATCCTCACATTTTTACATCTTTCCTGTCATATAGATCGTATATGGGAATTAATTACGAATAAACAATAAATTTCAATTGAAGTTGCAAGTTTCCAAATTTCATATAAAATTAATTAACAAGAGAATGGTATTCAATCGTAGTCTGCTTTTGCTAAGAGAACATAGTACTTACCAAGATTATGCACGATTGATATGTTAAATTGGATTAGAAGTTCTGAGGTTTACTTTCTTATTCTAGTTTGAGAGAAACTGTAGAAATTAGTTATTATTATTTGATAAGTGAAACCTTCAAAACTCATAATTTTTAGTTGCTATATTTGTTCCAACAAATGCTCCATTGCCCTAGTTAAATTCCAAGGAATAAACAATATTGGCATCTTGAGTTGTCCCTTAAAAGAAAAGCATTTATTGATACCTACAAATTTATAAATGAATCGGAGTTGGTTGTGAACAAAGCTCAACTTAGCTCGTTGAAGTTTGACTTGGTTTGTTTAAGCTTGGCTATACTAAATAGAGAAGTTTTTATCAAGTCGTGTTCTAACAAAAGATTGTGATCGTTTAATTAAAACCGTGTCCGACTAGAGCTTGAACCGCTTTAAACTCTACCATCTAAACTCCACTATAGTTCGCTTAAGTTCGATTCTAACTAATTAAACTAATTAATTATTCATATATTATATATAAATATAATAATTATTTAAATTTGGTTATCTCGATTTAAATATACATGTCTAAACAACAATACCAAATAATCAACTTCTTCGTTTATTTATTTATTTATTTATTACTATTTTGCATTATTTATCCCAATATTGAAAAAACTCTTGCACAATTTTTTAAAATTTAAAACTCTTTTAAAATTTAAATTTAAAAAACTCTTGCTTCATGAGAAGTTAACTTTTTACGTTAAAAAGTCCAAAAGGGTCGACTACTCTTTTTCTTTTAGGCTAAAATAAAACATACCAAAGTTCAAATTTCAATATCTTTTTGTTATAAATTCAAAATTGTCAATCTATGTTATTAGAAAAGTCTTGAAAAGATCTTCAAAATAAGAGGTATTATTGATATGTTTTGACATAATTAAAATAAGAGGTATTATTGATATGTTTCTACCCTACCCACTGGTAGCTCGCTCAACTGTTATATTGAATTTTGAATTTTTATGGAGTACTTTGTAACTCCCGAACTGGATTCATTTTGGATCATCAGATTGATATAATCTGTATCCAGTATTCACTCACTCTTCTAATTGTAATGGCTAGGCCTAGAATCCAACTATATGGATCAGGAAAAGGATATAATATCAAACATAATCCGGTTCATTCACATCCTAACCCTATATATATATATATATATATATATATATATATATATATTGAATTAAAGAAGGCAATAAAATTGTGTTCCCTTCTGTGTTCTTTCTGCACTCATAAGCTCATACACCTCGACACCTTTCAATTTCAGTTGGTTTATATGCAAACACATTGTGAATATTGTACTATAATGCTCATACATTTATGCTCATACATTGTGAATATTGAATTCTCCTAAATTGTGTCTTGAATTATAGTTGTGCACATTACTGCTTTTTGTGTGTTGGGATTATATTTTCTTTGAAATTGGTCAAGTATGCATGCCTCAGTGCGTGTGGATAATCCATATTATAGGGAGACTCTCAAAATTTTTTTCATATATAAGTCAAATGGCCATATAACTTGAACATGAGTATAACATAAAACATAACTAGGAATTAAGTTTATCCATAATTCAATCAAGAAGAAGGTTCAAAGAAGTTTTTCCATAATTCACAAATGAGAAGATAAAGAAAATGACACACTTTATTAATATGTATGCTATAAGTATAACTTAGCTTAGAATAGAAAGAAAATGAAAAGTACAAACACAAACACAAGCACTCTTTTCAATCACACTATTAATGAGTTGTTTCTAAAATATCCATACTTGTCTAAATCTTCATATATAAGTCAAATGGCCATATATGCATTCGTGTATATGTGATGGCAATGAGTATATGTGATGTTTTTTTGTTGTGTTCGGATATGGACCCTCGAATCATATATAGGAATGCTTAAAGACCATATGTGTTCTATTGTAGACTATTGGAGATTTGTGTGACTAGTGTTGTTAGATAGTGAGGAGTACATACATTGCTATAGATAACATGTAAAATGGTTCCCTAAGTTAGTTAAGGTCTACATGGTTCCCTAAGTTAGTTAAGGTCTACATGGTGATGTTCTCTATATCCCCGACATGTTTATGTACCTTTCATTTATAACTTATACTAACATCCTAAATTTTTATTTATAGATGTCTTACGAACTCTGCAAAGACGAAAAGCCTTGGGTTGGGTGGGAACCTAAATCATGTGTTAGAAGGCCCCGCTAATCCGGATGATCGCATTCTTATACGTATCCGTCCTCCTCCGGATAAAGACGTAAGTTAAACATCGTGTATATATATATATATATATATATATATATATATATATAAGGGTTTTAATATAAATTATCAGTATATTGTAGTGATTTTCAAGATAGTAAAATTGTGAAGTGCATTTCACAATTATAAGTTCTGAATCGCCTCGCCCGGTGATTACATGGGCGAAACACACCTCTCGCCCATAAGGATCTGATTTAATTTGAATTTCGTATATTTTTTATCACTCGATAGATAATACATAGTTAATCAAATAATATTGCTTAGTAATATTATTATTGTTGTTTATTTGCGAAACGATATAGATGGGACGACGCACAAGCATCGCTTATTCGAGACACTATTACGCGAGAAGTCGCTGCGTCATGCGAACTAAAGATAATTTGAACAAGGAACGACGAAAGCCTGCCGCACAATCTTTGAGATTGACCATCCAGATGGGGTGAGCGGATATATGCGTGAGCATAGCCCACGGTGGTGCGCATGACCCATATGGGTGCGGATGTGTGACCAGATGGAAAGTCGAGAGCCGGGTCAAGAGGCGCAAGATCGCCGCCTCGAATGCAGATCCTCGTGTGTATCGACTGGCGAAAAGGCAAAAGGCACGTATCGAGGCGGCGGATATCACAATTTGCAACACATTCTTTGCCGGTATGCGTTATGTTATACTGATCATCTTTTGTAGCTAAAATATCATATGTTTACATAATAATATGAGGAAATAAACTATAGGAGTCTCAGTCTCAAGGTCAACCTATCAATTGGTTGGATGTGTATGTGGCCACTCGCGATGGTCTACCTGAAGCTGTTCAGATAGCGGTAATAAGTTCACTTTATCCTAATATGTTGTTTATAAATTGTAACGACCTTCTTTAGTATTTTTTTATTTATTTTTAACTATTTAATTGTTCATCTTCTGACAGGACACTTATAAGGGCTTAATGAACGAGCGTTATCCTGAAGGCACCCCGCGTCCGTCGATTGATCAAGAATTATGGGAGAGGGCGTCCATCGTGAAGAAAAATTATGTCAAAGGCCAAGGACAAAGACGACGCCCGACCATCGATGATGCTGCACAGCGACTCGCCACCCGGTCTACACACGATCGTGAATATTCCAGCCTATCATACTCCTGCTGACTGTGTGAGAGCGATCTGTCAGGATCGTGATCTTCTTCAGATATCTTGGGCGAGCATCTGCGATCTCGAGTCTGATGAGTTGGCGGAAGCGATGGCGGCGGCGGCAGCAGAGCGAGAGCAGCAACACAAACAACGAGAGCGGTATATATATATATCGTTTATTGTTTAGCTACATTGTCTTATATATTTATAGTCTCGAGTCAATGTCTTACTTATATGTAACATATATGTTTTATTACTTTGATAATTACAGGATCCTAATTTGGATGATCCATGAAGACTTTAGACTTATTTTTTTAGAATTTTAAAGCCTTGTACTCTTTTAGATTCATTCTTTGGACAATTGTATTAGTTTATATGGATGTTTACGATATCGATTATATTGTGTTGGAGGAATGTTTTGTATTGTATTGGATGAATGTTTATTCATGGATATTTGAATGTTTTGTATTGTATTGGATGGATGTTAATATGGATGCTTGTATATATATATATATATATATATATATATATATATATATATATATATATATATAAGCTGTGTTGGGATTGAAAGCGTATACAAAGGTGTTATTTTGGGAAATCAATAAAATAGGCAAAAATTTTTTAAAAAAAGGATCGTGACCGCGTGCGATCGCTAAAAATGTATCGTGATCATGAATCTAGCGGCCATCATGCGGTCGCTATTATCGGTCATCGACACGTGTGACACGTCAAGCAAGCACACAATGACTCAAAGATAAGTCATAATAGCGACGAGATATCGGCCGCTAATTGCGATCCGCTAATAATTGATCATTATATTGGTGGTCGTTGATGTCCTTCCAATGACCAGGATTATCTCATGACTTCGTGACGGCGACCGACATCTGATCATGATATAGCCATCTGCTGACCGCATACGGTCTCGAGATGTCTTGATCATTGATAAGCCTTTTGTTGTAGTGAATAGCGCGAAAGAAAGCATCTATTCCGGCCATTTCACCTAACAAGGATCTTGGCTCGGATATTTTCAAAGAAAAAGCAATACCGCAAGGAGGAAGCATCCATTCCGAGCCATTTCACCTTAACAAGGTTCTTGGCTCGGATATTTTCGAAAAAAAGAGGCAACACCGCAACGAAGAAGAATTTATTCCGAGCCATTTCACCTTAACAAGGTTCTTGGCTTGGATATTCTCAAAGAAAAAGCAACACCGCAACGAGAAATCATCTATTCCGGGCCACTTCACCTTAACAAGGATCTTGGCTCGAATATTCTCGAAGAAAAGGCAACATCGCAACAAGGAAACATCTATTTCGGGCCATTTCACCTTAACAAGGATCTTGGCTCGGATATTCTCAAAGAAAAGAGATAATACCGCAACGAGGAAGAATTTATTCCGGGCCATTTCACCTTAACAAGGACCTTGGCTCGGATATTTCGGCGAAGTAGCATTTATTCCAATCAGTTGATTCAACGAGCAAGGAGAAATTAAATGTAATTAAGAGGGGAGAGTTCCTTAGGAGGCTAAACCTACGGGCCAACCCCTAGGGGAACCAACCTAATGGTCTCCTCCTTCACATTTTGTCTAATTCATCTAGCCACCTTCAGGAATGGCAGCATTGGATCAACGAGATACTTGAGAATGTTGATTATGTGGATGTACTAAAGAAAAAGCTGACATTTTTCGTTGCATCCAAATCATGAGGACACTTTCGTATTCAATGAACCGTGGTGCTCCTCCACATGCATATTCGTCACTGCTTGGGGGGAATACACCTCTACTCTGGAGGATGTCTATGTCATCTACCAGTAAGCATTTTCCCCCTGCGCGTGAGTTACGCCTTTGGTGAGATGATCGCCCAAAATATTTTTAAGTGTTGAAGTCTTCACTTCTTGAAGCTTGATGTTTTGCAAGCCTTGAAAACGAAAGTCCTAGGAGAGTGAACCTCTAGGGGAGCAAACCCTAGGAGAGAAAGCCCTAGAGGAGCTCTTCAAGGATATCTAGGTATCTCCTAACTTTTCTTGGACATGTCTCCCTTCCATGCTAGGTTGGATCTCTTTATTTCCAATCATCATGTTGTTGCACTTCGTTCGGAAGTCACTTCACGTCTCCATGAGAATAACTTACTTTATGTAAACTTTAGGAGCTTAAAGATGTCATAGATAAATTGAAGACTAAGCTTTTGGAAAATTGAGTCAGCTACCCAAGACCTTGAAGGCTCGATAGCCTCCAATATGAAGGCTCAGGTACCACACCATTGTCGACTTGAAGGCGTTAGCTATTCCCCTCTCTTTAGTTCGACATGTCATGGCCTTTAGATCATGAGCTTTCATAGTTTTTTCCATTTCCCTTATCGGAAAATTTATGTACATATATTTCATTTATCAAATTGTAGTTTCTTTTATCCTTATTGATTGCCTTTAATTTGAACGATTCTTTTAAAACTCAATATTTAACATTGAATCTTAAGTTGTTCGAATTAAGACTCCAAGACAACAATAGGTCTCATAAAATAGCAAACATGAATCTTTTCAAGAAAAAAAACATGTTTTTTTATGCAAACTAACACTTGAATCTATACTTTTTTTTCTTTTTTTTATTGATAATAAAATTACTTTTAACAAAAAGCATAACGTTTTAAATAATAAATTCTCGATTACTTTTGAAGTTGAAAGTATAACTTGTCTGGTTTGAGGACTTATAGTCATGTGCCTCGATAACTTTTAAAGTTGAAAGTATAATTTTTCGGGTCTGAGGACTTATAGTCAAGTGCCTCATTCACTTTTAATGATAAAGTGTAACACTCGGGTGCCTCGTCACTTGGGTCGTCCAATTTCTTGGTAAGTGCAGTCTACGAGGACTTGAAATCGGGTGCCTCGTCACTTGGGTCGTCCAATTTTTTTGGCAAGTGCAATCTACGAGGACTTGACCACCATTTAGAGTTGACCACAATCTTAGGTGGATTTTTTTATTTATATATATTTTTTAATTCGTCAATTCTTGTGCCTCCAACCTTGGTCATCCAATTACTTGGCAAGGCATACTGCTGAGGACTTAAACCACCATTTTTGGTGGACCACCATCTTGGGTGGATTTTTAATTCATCTGTAGTTCAGAGTTTTTCGATGGTAGAGCCAGTATTTGGGTTCTTGGCTTCCGGAATTGCACCATGGGTGATAGTGTTACACGTTTCATCTCCTAGTTCAATCTCCCCGCCCGACAGCTTCTCATGGTATATCCTCCACAGACTGTAACAGTCCATAGTGGAATGTCCTGCGTATTGGTGGTAAACACAGAAGTCCGGTCTTCTTTTCATCTCTTTCGTTACAACCAACCGGGGTCTTGGAGGCTTCACCACTCCATGCTCAACCCATTATTCGTACAAGCTCCTGAATACCTTCTCACTGCATGTAATAGCATTCGAAACTGGCATTCTGGCATACTTGTCGCCATGCTTTTCTCTGCTTCGCTCAAATTTCTCATTCTTTTCCCTCTTGCCCCCTTGTGGTTTTGACTGAGAATCCGCCAAAGCCACAGTTGATGTCCTCTTGCCCTTCCATGTAACCATCGCATGGCTGGTGGGAAGTATCATGATTCCTCCCAAGTCTTGTGCAAAAGATGAGAGGGTCGCAAATGAATCACAAGCTTTGGTAATGAGGTGGGGCTTAAAGGCGTGTAAAGCACCATTGTTGCATATGCTAACCAAGTTATTTTCTTCAATTGGCTCTGCACACTTCTGTGCTTGGGCCTTGAACCTATTCACGTAATCTGACAGCTCCTCGTTTGGCTTCTGCTTGAATCGCATGAGCTCTACGATGGTTACCTGTTTCTGGACATAGAAAAATTTCTTAAAAAATTGCAATTTTAGATCACCCCAATCATGGACTGATCCCTTCTCCAAATTGTAGTACCAACTGAAGGCACTATCCATCAAAGTCTTGTTGAATTCCCTCATCGACAAGTTGTGGTTGTTTACTTCATCATATCCTAGCCACGGAGACATCGACTCTACGAACCTGGCAATGTGTTCCCCGGCATTTCCTTTCTCCCCGTTGTATTTTTGAAACTGTGGGGGATGCTCAATATACCCCGTCGGATAAGGTTGCCTCCGAATGTGTGCAGGGTAAGGTGGACTAAAATTTAACTTCGAGGGTCGGGATGTCTGCTTGCGAAATTGATTGATCACATCGATCATATCATCCTTCGTCACGTACTGGCTTGTGGCGTGAACTCTCTGGGGTGTTGTAATATACTGTTGTATTGGCGGTGTGTATGGTAAAGAGATTGGTTGATGTACACTTACATCGTTCAAAGCTGGCACTGGTGGCATTTGCTGGCTCATTCGCTGGACATGGCTTGGGACGGTTGGCATCTGCACCTTTGAAAATGCTGGAAGAGCGGTTGGGATGATGTTTGTCTGAGGTTGACTTGCTTCCAACCTAGGTTGTGGCTCGTCACCACTGTTCTGAAGCTCCAAGTTGATTACTGGAACCGATTGACTTTCAGTCAATGGAGGTACAATCTGGTTCTGTTTGTTGTTGCTGCCATTGTTGTTGTCCTCCACTCCTGCTTGTTCTCCCTGTGAATTGTCTGGGAATATGGCCTTGTAAGCTGGGATCTGCATCAACTGTTGGCGAAAATTTCCCATTTCTTCTTGCTTCCTCTGCATCTCCAGCATCATAGCCACCATCATCCCTTGTCCTTCCCGTGCTTCCTTCAACGCCTTGAGCATCTCCAGTTGCACAACATTTATCTGTTCTCCACTTTCTTCTTCTTCTTTGACTTTCCTCGCTTTGTCCTTTGACATTCTTTGGTTGTTGATCAGTCATGTATGGTGATGTTGAACTTCCTTCCGAGGCGTCTTCAAGGATGGGTTGATCGAGATTTAGATTCACGCCTTGGAAAGCTTGACTTGCTTGCCTTGGAACTAGACCCGGTGATGTAATGTTATTTATTGGTGAAGCTCTTCCTGTTGTTCTCCCACTTTGAGTTGTGGGCATACCCTTCACGAATTCTACACCTCCCCAGCAGAGTCGCCAAAGAAATATGGGCAAGGAAATCGTACCTTGCTAGGGTTAGGGTTTCGTGTTGGTTGAGGAGGAGAGAAATCCATGAAAAGTACGGAATTGATTGATTGATTGAAGAGGGGAAAAGAACAGGTGGGCGATTACTCCAACGACGCGTGGCAGAACTTCTAGAATTCGGGAACCGTGTTAGGGTAGCAGGGATTCCAAGAGCCTTCTTCTTGAGTCCTTCCACTCCTAGAATCCGAAAACCTTGTTAGGATTATTGGGATTCCAAGAGTCTTCTTGAGTGTTGAGAGAGAATACCTAGGTCCTTCGATCTTCCAAGAGTCCAAGTCATGTGTCTGAAGAGAGGTCCCCTTCCCAATGGAGTGGAAGGGGTATTTATAGGATTTTTTGGAGAGTGGTCATGTGCTAGGCACATGTTCTCGGAGAAATTCCAAATTTACCCTTAGTCATCGTGAGTAATGCCCAGATCGCGCCTCGCCTTTCTAAAGCCACGTCCAATCCTCAATCAATTCCCAAAATGAGTCGTCTCCACGTATCTTCTGCCCCAGGACACGTGAAAGATTCTCTCAGGTCTTGCTTCTTTATTTTCGGCTCTTCCGTCTTTTCA
>CM035161.1:139485254-139622754 GCA_020205615.1 Panax quinquefolius | reverse complement strand
TGAATAACTGGCCTTTACGCCAACTTGAAGTTAAAAATGCCTTCTTTCACCGGTTTCTCTCCGAGGAAGTCTATATGGAGAAACTTTCAGGCAACATTGATCCGCAATTCCCAACTCATGTCTGTTGCTTACAACATGCTCTTTATGGTCTTACACAGGCTCCTCGAGCAAGGTTTCAGCATTTCTACTGATTTTTACTTGGTATTGGGTTTATTGCTAGTTGTGCTGATTCCTTTTTCTTTGTCTATCATAGTTCTCATGGAGTTATTTATCTTCTCCTATATGTCGATGATATGGTAATAACTGGAAATAATTCTTCTCCGTTGCGTTCTCTCATTGATCGGCTGGCCAAAGAATTTTCCATGAAGGATCTCGGTGATCTGCACTATTTTTTGGGGATTGCATTTATTAGAAATGACAAGGGTCTTTTTCTCAGCCAAGCTAAATATGCTCTTGATTTGTTGAATCGAGCAGAAATGGTTGATTGCAAGCCTATCTCAACTCCTTTTTTAGTGGGATCTCATCTAACCGATTCTGGTACTTCATATTCGGATCTTTACCTGCCTTAGTTCTCTAATGGCGCATTCTGATATTTGACTCTTACGAGGTCAGATTTATCGTGCAGTGTTAACTCTATATGTCAATATATGCATGCTCCCACCGTTGATCATTTTAGAGCCATAAAGCGTATTTTACGCTATGTCAAAGGAACCTACCATTATGACCAGCAACTCTCACGGGATTCCTCTCAGACTTTGCTCGGCTATTCTGATGCTGATTGGGTCGACTATCTCGTCACTCGACGTTTAACAACCGAATTAGCTGTTTATCTTGACCGCAACTTAATTTTATGGTGCTCTAAAAAGCAATCTACCGTTGCATGCTCTAGTCTTTGAAATTTGAGTCTGACCGTTTGCTTTTTGCCTCTGTTCTTTGTAGAACTTTCATGGACACTTCAACTTCTTCGAGAACTCCAAATCACCCTCCTCTCTCCTCCGAGACTCTTATGCGACAACAATAGTGTCATATTCATTGCTTCCAACCCGGTCACCAAATCTCGCTAAAAACATATTGATATTTACTATCATTTTGTTAGGGAACTTGTTGCTTGAATGATTATTAGTCTCAGCTTTGTCCCTTTACACCTACAGCTGGATGATGTTTTCACAAAAGTCGTGGCCAAATAACAATTTTTATTGGATCGTGGCAAGTTGTGCGTTTTTCCTTTCTCTAACACGCCAACTTTGAGGGGGGATATTGGAGGACAGCCTGACTCCAATGATTATGACCAAGATATCAATGATTCTCCACAATTGTAGCAGTTTATTTTCCCTTGTATATTTGTTTCCATATTTGTAATTGTACAGCTACCATGTATCTTCTGTCTATTAATGAATATCCCCTCACAACATATTGGCTTGAGGCATTTCCTTTACAACGATATTGAGACATTTTTTAATATGGGATTGGAAAGAATATATCAAATGCATTGCTAAAATATTACTATAGTTATTCACATATAAAATCATAAAATATATCATTTTTTAATCTTTTTTTAATTAATATTAATAGTACCACCATTTCAAAATATAAGATCAATTTGCATTTAAAATTTTAAAACCAAAATAGTAAAACTAAGTAGTACTTAGCATTTTCTTTTTTGTACTTTCCCTCTAAAAAAACCCTCGTGCCATTAGATTAAAAATACTCTTGACGGATGAAATAAACCAAGCCTGATTATGTTCATTGCAAGAAAAAGGAAAAAGTGCCCCTAAACAACAAGAAGATAAGAAGAGGAAGAGAGAGCTAAGGACTAAGAGATGTCCTTATCTCTTAATCGGTCCTATTTCAAGATTAATTCGTCTTCTGTTTTTCATCAACTTATAAATTCTGTCCCTATTCACTGAGCTGAGAAATGGTCATTCAACATTTGGGGGATGAAGAAAAATGTTTTTTTTGAATATTTCATGATTTGCTTTGTGGGTTTCCTAATTATTTTTCATCATTCCACCTTTTGCACATTTTTTTATTTTTTTATCTGGATTGTTAGGCTATGTGATTGGTGCTAAAGAGAGTGCGAGTGTTTGGGTGCTAAAAAGACAAACAAATACTTGTACCCTTTTTGTCCTGACCAAAAAATGAAGGGATGGTACGTAAGGATTTGTTCGGTGAATGTGCACATAGTTATAGATGACTATCTCAAAAAAGGATAATTCAACCTAGTCAAAATGAAGTTCTCTTATAATATTTTTTTAGAGATGATAACATTGGATTGCCACTAGTTTTAATAAATTTGGGTAAATTTGTTATTAATTTTTATCTATCTCATATATACACATATATCACAATTAAAATTTGATTGAATTTTTTTTGTAATACATAACAAGACTCTTCTTTAATTTGGTTGATTGTCCTCTCTAAAACTTTTTTGCTAAAAAACATTAGAAGGAAAATAAAATGCTATTATAAGAAGCATAAAACCTATAGCTTTAGTATAGGAAATCTTATCCCCTTATTCTCAAACCTTTAATGGAGTTATCAACTATTATATAATGACACGAACACCGATGGCGTAACTTGACAGAAGTGAATCAATACAATTTTGAAAAAAAAATTGTTAAATTCACAACAGAAAATATTATTTTCATAATAAAAGTATCGCTATAGATCTTATAAAGACGATTTTCACTATCGCTATACATCTACAGCGACATTTTTGTTGTGTAAATAATAAAGTGTTGTGAATTTAACAATTCACAAAAATTGTTGTGTAAATAACAAAAAATGTTGTGTAAATAACAAAAAATGTTGTGAATTTAACAATTCTCTTTTAAAAATCGTTCAATTCAATTTAAAAAATCGGTGAATTAAATCAAGTAATTTGAAGAATCAACTCAATTAATTTGTTTCCTTTTTCTTGGCTGGATCGTCTCATCTTCCTCTTCGACTGGCTTTTCCGATCCTTTTACTCGATCTCTTCCTCTTCTGTTTCCCCTCTCGCTTAAACTCAATATCTTCACCCCTCCCATATTAACCCACTAACTGAGCTTGGCGATTCCCCTTTAGTTCCCAAGCAAAAAAAAAAGAAAAAAGAAAACCTTAAAAATGGGTTGCTAGCAACAACACGTAATCAGAACATCAAAACATGAAATTGATGAATGAAACTACAGCGGATATGCTAAGAAACTTCAGTGTAAATAGGTGAGGGGTTTCTTAGTATTCCATCGTATGATTGCAGAGATCGTCATTCAATTGGTCGCCGATAAACAGGTGAGTTATCTCCGTTAAATTGAAAATAATTAAATCGATTCCTTTTCCTCCTCCCTTTCTGTAAATCCCGTCCAATCCTCGCTGAATCCTCTTTCGATTTCAGTAATTCATCTCAAAACACCAAAATCTTCAAAATTTATAGAGACGGAGAAAAGATTGATGAAGGTTCAGAACGACGGAGATGATCAGTATCGTCATCAACAGCCCCAACAACCATTATCAACTCCAACTCCTTCGAAACAGGTCAAGGCTTCTTTGAATCCCGTGGATACCAATTTCGTTACTCAGAGGTCAGTTTCTCGATATATTTATCCTAATTTTATGTTTCCTTAATTGTTTTTTCTCATTTCAATTGATTAACAATGATTTGTTTTCTTTCGATTCTTGTTGTGTAGGTTGCAGAAGGAGCTTATGTCTATAATGATATGTACATATAATCGTATACATATTCGATATACATATTAATTTGTACTTTAGATTGATTTTGTTGTGTATTAATTAATATTACGAACATTATTATTGTCAAAACAAATATAAGATTTTTCATAAGATAATTTATCATTGATCATAGAATCTTGACCGAGTCTTTTAATATTTATTATTAAAAGGATTGATTTAATTGTTAAATCAATTTATGATCTAATAAAGATAAATTATGAAATTATGAAATTAGTTTAAATGTATCGAATTATATTAATTGATTACGAAATATTTATGTACATTTATAGAGAAAATATTTAGAGTTTATTAGTAGAGGGTTTATTTAATTAATTCCTGAACTGAAGTGCAATTACAATTATTTAGTGAAATTAGTTATAATTAATATTTATTTTGAAAATTATTATTAGATATATAATAATATCTAAATATGTATTGGAGTCGGAAGAGGAATCCCTTAGGATCCCTTTCCTAGCCTAATATGAACCAGATTCATTAGAGAGGGTAAGGATCAATGTTATTATATACATCATTGATCAGAAATGTATGGGAGATTTTTCTATCAGAAGAAAATACAAAAAATACGTATTCTCTCTCTTTCAGATTAAAACAAAGGCTTGAATAAAGACAGAGGCAAAGGCAAATTTTAGAATTGGATTATTATACAGTTAGAATTATTAAATTTTTTGATGTGAATGACATTGTAAGTCGTGTAGGATATTGAATGCATGTATTAAGTTAAAGTTGCAGACCTTGGGGATTATGTGTAAAAGTTTATTGTATAAACAATTTATGTTTATATCTTCTGCATTAGTTATAGAAATGATGTATCGTAACGTACCAGGTCCGAAGTAAAAGGTACCCGAATTTGGGGACACTAAAGTTGGTATCAAAGCTGTATGTTATAAACCTTAGGTAGGGTTACCTTAGGCTAATAACCGCAGTGATAAGGATAATGACTAACTCAAATAAAGTTAGTGCGTCATTAAGATTCAAAGACGAATCTCGGCAAGTTATAAAAGATACAGAGTTACTTAACTCTGATAATAAAGATGAACAGTAGTAACGACTAGATAGAGTCTAAAAGACTAAAAGTATACTGGGAAAGGAGATCGCAAAACAAAACGATCACAATATAGAAATGAATCGTAATATAATACGATGAGATCACACCGTGATCTGATAAGTCATAATAGGGAGGAGAATCAATCGAATGATTGAAAAGTTTATGACAAAGTTGTTGTGTGTCAGTTGTACTATGAGTTAGTACTATTTGAACTCAGAAAAGAGTGGTGAATGATAAGATACAGATTAAACAAAATTCGTATGGAGTAAGGGAAAGCTAGTATTATGTGGGATTTCAATTGAGGACTCATGTCAACAGCTAAGTTGTATGAATCCTTGTATGGGCGGGGAATTTGTACTTGGTTTTAGAACCACTTGGCTTCCTATATCGATATAGTGGTTAAGTTGAATAATTCTTTGTATGGGCGGGAAATTGTCCTTGGTTTAACGACTGCTTAGCTTCCTATATTGATTAGTAGTCGAGTTTTGTTTGACAACCACTTAGCTTCTTACACTGATAATCATTGAAATGTTTGTGTCGCGCTATTTGATATATGCGTGATGAGAAGGTGATTCTTTTCTCATGTGTATAACAGATAGGTAGAGGATATAAGGTTAGGTGCAAGTTCTTAAAACTTATACTTATGGTAAGTTTGTGACTCATAATCACATGGTATGTTTTTGAACCCCTCAGCGAATGGACGCCTATGGTCTGACTAGGATAAGTTCTTAAACTCATATTCTTGTGACAAGTTCCTGAACTTCCAAAGTGTGGTAAGTTTGATGAACTTGGGTATAGATAAATGTGAATGGAGTATTGAGGATGATAGGAATAGATAGACTGATTAAGCAATGGATCATTATAGAAAGTGGAGTTGATGGTGGAGACATAGGTTTTCAAAATCTTCTAGCTATGCTAGACTTCGAAATTTTTGACATCAAGCTAAATTCGCACTGATGTGCCTTTAAAAATATAAATGAATTTTTGTTATCAGCATCATACGGTGACAAGGGTGTGTATGTGGACTGTGAGCCACTAACATCTCGTTATCTGTTACGAAATAATAACACTAAAGCTGATTTTCAATGGTTTTGAACTGTTTAAAGAAGAGTTTATGCTAATTGCTTCGGCTAGACGAAAATAATTTGAAAATATCAAAATGTAATTTATATAATTAATGCATCATGCAACCTGGTGCAAAGATGATAAAAACGATGGAGTTATCAATGCATAATTACTTAGTGTTGGATGTGATCAAAAGATCGTCAACCCACTATGGAATGATGTAGTATGACAAAGACACACAATGACAAAATTCTCAAATTGGCTGTAAATATAGTATGGTATCATGACGTCATAAAATTATTTTCAGAATTTTAAAGATAAACTTTTGCCAACGGGGTTTGGCCAGACATGTTTCGATTAATATTTGAATTATTGGTATGAGTCTAAGCTATTTGATTCAGCTAGACAAATGTTTATAAAATTCAAAGTATTCTTTGAGAGTTTATGCCGAACCAAATTATTTTGGTGCAGAATCTTATTATAAGTCTGAGGTGAAGAACCCTGAAAAAGGGGATATGTTGATTGGATAAAATAATCCAATCTAGTAGTGTAAATATTCGCTAGACATGATTGATACGTCGTATATGACGTAAGCGTACGATAGGCTTGATCACCTAAAGTACTAGCAGTGGTAGTTTACCTTCTTCGTGATTGTAAACATACCTAGTATTTTACCATTTTACGGTGTGAATACCGTTAAAACTATGTGTTCATGGTCTATATGACCCCTCAGCATAATATGAAAAGTTTTTAACTTTTTAAAAAGGGTAACAATGGTTGGATGAGATGATAAAAGAGAAATTCTCAAAGAAGGAAAATTTAAAAGTCAAATTGAAAACCTATTTTTGGTGAATAGAAGAAGCAGAGATTAGTAGGCTGTAATTTCGAGGATGAAATTCTTAGAAGAAAGGGTGAATGTGACAACCCAAAAATTTAGAAAAATCTTAAATGATTAAATTAAATGTTAAACTTTAAAACCTAGAGTGGAAATAGAAGGTTTATTTAAAATTTTTAAGAAAAATCTATACGGTTTAATAATTAAAAGAGATTATGTAATAATAAATATGGCAAGCCATATGAAGAAGGCTTATTGAATGTAACAAACCATATTAAGAGGGTTACTAGACGTTAAATTAAATGTCTAGTCTAATATATGAGTATATAAATCATTTTATGATTTATGAAAAATATGTATGTTTACGTAATATGATAAATATATTAAATTATATTTGTTATATGTAAATAAATGTGACAAAATAAAATTATTAATTATTTTCTATATGTGATTTGTGTATGTTTGGTGTAACTTGTAATTGGGAGTTAATAAATATTATATATATATATATATATATATATATATATTACGCAGAGAAAATAAAATTGTTGGGAACAATTTGCGTAATGAAGCAAAAAGAGGCGGGATAAGCATATAATATTTATATACTTTATCCAAGAGTATTAAAATAAATTCTTATATAAATTAATTTAATAAATAAAGGGTTAAGTTCAGATGACCACCTGGGATTTTGGCGCTTTCTTACATAACCATCTGTAGTCAGTAAAGCTACATTTAAACTCCCGACTTTTTGAGTTAAAGTGAATAACTGCTTTCTGTCATAACTCTGTTACTTAAGTTGGATAAAGACTTAATTACCCTCCTTATATATAAACGACAGATGAGAAAATATGCGAGTAATTTCATGTTACTCTCTCATCCTTTCTGAAATAATTTCATGGTACTCAAACTTTTTTCTGACATTTAGTCCCCAATTAAATCTGAGCATATAGATTATATCCAAACTTGTGTCAATGTCTGTTGTATCAAATCATTAAACAAATATCTATGAATACAAAAATCGAAAGATTGAAATGAGAGGGTAAAAGATACCCTTTTTCATCAATATGTTGGAAGGTTCCCATATCCATGATAACATCTCAGTATCACTTTGAAACTCATCTACAACACTCTACGGTCCATGTGTCAACAAGTGCTCTAAAGACAATTAGTGCACAGTATGACACCCTCCAATTCTTTCTATCAAATCTCACCAATCTAAAATATAACCAAAAAAGAAGAAGCCCCAACCCGAATATGAAGACTATATTTCAAATTTCAATCAAAACGCAGGAAGAAAAAAGAACTTGTAGAAACAACTCACGAGATCATAGGGAAAAAAAGGTGGAAATTAGGGAAAGAAGAAACACATGTTATGCGGAATGTGCGAGAATTACGCAATAGTCATCAACTTCAAAAGCGACCTTGGATATTATCTTGAATGCAGTATCGAGGGTCCATGGATTTCCATTTGTTGCCTCTTCATCAACCTTCCAAAAAAATCACCCACCACCACCAGCACCAACAAATTGATTTGAGCAAATCGTATAAAACTTCATGCTTTAAATATCTAAAAAATAGACTTACATTTGAAGCGGTGTGACATCATGAGAGCCAATCGAGCGCCTTAATCTTCTTGCTATTAAGAAAATTATCCAACCCCAAAAGATGTTGCGAGCTTCTTCAAGAAGATACCAAGCTTACGAACAAGAAGATCACGACAAATCAAGTCCGAAATTGAAGCGTAGTTCGGATCGAGCACCAAAACATTCTTCCGTTGCTAGCCCATGTCTCTCGACAATTTGTATTATCTCGTATATGAGTTCATGAAGAATTGGGCTCTGAAATCAAAGAACAATCACTTGACCAAATGGTTTTTTGGCCCAACTCTCATTTATCCCCTGATTTTCTTGCACAGCTTCTGTGGATGGATTTGAAATTGGGGAAGAACCCTAGAAAATTGAGAATCCAACTACGGTTTGGGGATAGATTGAGAGGAAAAAGAAGGGATGATGATGGGATGAAGCAATTTGGGTTTCATGAATGATGAAGAAGAGAAATTGGGAGACCCAAGTGTATGGCCTCCGTATATCACGAATTGGGTCTCCCAATTTATCAGCCCATGGATTTGAAATTGGGGAAGAACCCTAGAAATTGGGACCGGAGATGATGAAGCGAAGGCTATGAGCGACCATCATACTCCCTAAGCGACATCGGAGAGGAGACTGAAGTTTGATCAGAGAAGAGAAGAATGTTAAGAGGAAGAAGAAGGGGTATTTCAGACATTTATCAGTCCTTTTGACTGTTACAGTCTCTTCTCACGCATTTTTGGCGTCTGATATACACGCATAGTTAAGTTGGATGGAAAAAGTGACGTTTTCACTTCAACTCAAAAAGTCGAGAGTTTAAATGTAGCTTTACTTACTACAGGTGGTTAAGTGGGAAAGACTCCAAATTCCAGGTGGTCATCTAAACTTAACCCATAAATAAAAGATATTATATTTATTGTAATATCCTAAGGAAGTAAATAAATTCTTCATTGAATTTATGTTAATGAGATAAGGATATTATATTATAATATCTTGGGTATGTAAATAATTGTATTTGCATAAGAAATTATGTGTAACATATTTATTTTTGTAATTATAAAATAAATATGTAATTTAAGTAAGTTATGTTATGTTTTATATAATTTATATATCAAAGATGAGATATATAAATTATATGATTCCAAGCAGTAAATTAGTTTAAGGAGGATTAAGTTAAGTTAGTAATGTTGAGTAATTAAATTACTTAACAAAAGCATTAAAAAAAATAATTGATTTAAGAGTAAAATACAGTGACACCCCCTCTAGATAATCATAATAACACTCACCTCCCCTCTAGTTTCTTAAGTAATGCTTTAGTACCCTATGAAGTTTTTAGGGTTGACTAAATAGATAAAGTTACATATTTACCCTTGTATTTTATCAAATTTTAATTACTAAATAATATATATATATATATATATATATATATATGTATATGATGTGTGTGTGTGTGTGTTTTAATTATCCTTTTTTTAATACAATACATTTTAATTATAGTTTTATTTGTAATTAAAACTATCTCATTTAAATTGTTGGTAACTTATAAAAATTAATTTAGTTTAAGTAACACATATTTTTGGATAAGTGATACAAATATTAAAAAAAATTAAATTAAAATATTAATGAAGTTATTCTAATTAGAGTGATTGAGTATATTGATAGTTTAGTTTTTGGTGCTTAACAACAAAAAATATTATTTGAATTTTAGTTTCATATTATAATTTTTATATGTTAACTTTTATTGAGTATATATAAAAATTGGGATGTTTATTATTTTGATTATATTTTTTAGTATACTGATTGACGTTGTTTTTATGCAATGTTAAATAAAAAAATATAATTATATTTATTACTACCTCTATCTTTTAAAAAAAATTCTTTTAATATATTTTTTTTTTTTTTTTGAGTAACAACATTTGTCATTTTCTTTGTAAATAATTATGTTTAAGTGTGACTTATATTTAGTTTAATATATGAGAAAATTAATGAATATAATTTTTAATACTTTTTATATGAGTAATAATATTCGTTTAAATTGTAATAATAAGTTTGTTTTACGTAAATTTTAATATTTGAAAAAAATTATGGCGCCCCAAAAATAGGTATACATCACCCATTCTCGAGTTGTCAATACATGATCTGAAAACAACTACAACTTTATTATTACAACAAGAAAAGCTGTGAGTTTGAATACAAATATTATCTTCTAGACAATATCTATACTCAAATAAATCCTCATCACATTTATTGATACATTATTTTACAAAATGGTGAGGACTACTAAACAACTCTCTAGAACCTTCATTCCATACCACGACTTTCTCGCTATATTCTCGCCTCCTCGAGAAGAAAAATGGAATAAAAGGAAAATGGTGAGCTCAACTAGCCCAAGAAAAGAATATTATGACTAAGATAATATACAACAAATTATCATTAGTCTTCAACAGGAAAAAATCTAATAGAATCAATGAGGCAACAAGTTTTTAAATCAATATTCACAATGAAATAATAATTCATTAGAAGAGTTAAGTAGATAATGCAAACTACTATCTTCATGTATGAATTTAAAAGTTCATCGTCTATCTTTTATTCACCGTAATATCAATCAATATATATCTGAATCAAATATTCATCTTTTCACTACAGGCGAAGATATTCATCACCGGGTCATGTTCATCTAAACACTGCTCATCTTTGCACTGACCAAAGATATTCATAATAAAATCGACCATCTTTGCACTACGGGCCAAAGATATTCATGAACATCATCATTTAAGACTGAGGATGATGAAAAATATTTTTAAAGAAACGAATCCAGTGAAACAAAATGACAAGGATTAAGGATTAAGTACTTTGTTTTATCCACGTCCAAAAATACCTCAAAAATAATCATAGTGGTGTAAAATTCAAGAATGATTAAAACATGGATACAATCAAAGCTAGTATCCGAATAGATATTTTAGACGAATTTTTTTTTCATTTTTGATGAATAGTCTTAGTATTCGTGAATAATGTAAGATATCGTGAATAGTCACCGCCGTATCGTGAATAGTAACTCCGACACCAAAAGTTCCAAATTTGATAAAAACTTTAGATCAATATTTCAACATAATGATATTGAAGAAATAATATCATTACGAAAAAAAAAATATCCCTTACCTCGAAAGATTAGTACTTTTAGTTGAAACACCGGATATAGGCTATGACTTGAACTTGCACCGTATAGCAATACTCAAAGTATACTCAAAATACTCACAAGAATACGCTTCGATAATATAGAGAGAAAACTTGATTTACGGTGTGATTTTCAATTCTAACCTAAGCACCCTATTTATAGAAATTGCTTAGAACACCAAAGCAGAAAATTTAATAAAATATTAATAAATTTATATAAATCATACGCAAACTTGGAAATTTTGATTTCAGCATATTTTTCAACACATGTGCCTACCAACCATCCACAAAAACGTTTTTGTTATTTTAAACAATTAAAACTTCCAAAATCAATTATTTGAACTCCTAACTTCAATAATTCACAATAAATAGCCCTTTTGTCAGAAAATTTGAAACTCGAGAATTTTTATAGGAAATTCAATTCTCTACAACTTTGCGTAAGAAAGTTTTTCCAAATTCCAAACAAAATTAACCAAATCCACAAACGAAGCGATTTTACAGCTATAATCAAATTTCAAATCGATAAATGGGGTCCAATTGAGCATGTTTAACATGTTTTAAACATTTATTGCAACAAAAATACTCTTCCTCCTCATATACTCATATATCCTACATTCGTTGTAAAAATTAATATTTTTCTTATCATATGAATCAATAATTAATTATTCACAATAATGTTCTGAGAATCACAATATTGACAACCAGTGGTTCCTGGGAAGAGGGGCTTTCCAATAAGAATTTTTCCTTCTCTGGTAGCAAATTAGGTGACCAAACCTCTCCTTAGATGAACTTTCTAGACATTGCCAATAATGTTATCTAATAATATTATTCGAGATAATATGAATTATTGCTTCGATAATGAAAAATCTTGTGTAATGACAATTATTGAAACAATAGCAATATAAAATATCAACGCAAAGAATTATTAAATCAATAAAATATTGAGCGAGAATTAATTCATCAGAACCATTATTGAGTAGTGCCTTCTTACGTAAGAATCAATAATTGGTGCAATCTGGTGTCTTCTGATGTTTTAACCACCGAGTATTTTAACAAAGATTAACGGTAAATAACTATCTTTGTCAATTATTTTTAAACAACTTATATTTGTCGTTTTCTTCATCCAATCGATTTTTTCGTTAAGGGGCCTGTGGCACACGGTCGCTAGATTGAGCGAATATTCCCCAACAAGATCTGAATATTCCACGACGACCAAACGAATATTCCCAAACAACAATGAATATTTTATAACCACTTGCTTATTTTTGAAATATTTATGTATTTTACCCCTAACTATCCACATTAATCAAATTAACCCTTACTATTTCAAAATAATAAATAGAGAAAATTAAATTTCATTAATAATAAGTTGGGGTCTTACAACCTTCCCTCCTTATGAAATTTCGTCCTCGAAATTGACGTACGTACCCGGTGTTTCGAAAAGGTGAGGATACCTCGCTTTCATTTCCGTTTCCAATTCCCAAGTCATTTCCTCTATAGCATGATTCCTCCACAGAACTTTAACTTGTGGTATGACCTTTGCGCGTAGGACATGCTCCTTCCTATCCAAGATCATGACAGGTACCTCCTCATACGTTAAGTCTTCGGCTATCTCGTCCGGTTCTAACTCTATAACGTGGTTCGGGTCTTTTACATATTTACAAAGTACAGATATGTGAAACACATTATGAACACGAGACATACTCGAAGGTAACGCGAGTCTATAGGCTACATTTCCTACTCGGTCAAGAATTTGAAATGGACCAATAAATCGTGGATTGAGTTTTCCTCTCTTCCCAAATCTTGTAACTCCTTCCATGGAGCAACTCATGAACAATACATGATCCCCTATACTAAATTCCACGTCCTTTCGATGAAGATCCGCATAACTCTTTTGTCGATCTTGTGCCGCTTTAGATACGTTGTCAAATCATTTGGATCTTTTCGGTGAGTCATACGTATTTAACTCTCGGGTCCCAACAATGTTGCTTCACCCACCTCATCCCAACATATTGGAGAACGACATTTTCGTCCCATATAATGCTTCAATGGAGCCACACCTATACTTGCACGATAATCGTTGTTGTAGGAGAATTCCACCAATGGTAAATACTTATCCCAACTACCCTTGAAGTCTAGGACATAGAGTCTTAATAGATCTTCAAGAGTTTGAATAGTCCTCTCTCGATTGTCCGTCCGTTTGGGGATGGTATGCGAAACTAAATTGCAAATCCGTGCCCATAGCTTTTTGCAAGCTAACCCAAAATCTTGAAGTGAATCTTGGGTCACGATCCAAAACTATGGATACTTGGCATGCCATGCAACCTCACAATCTCATTCACGTCATACTAGCAAGACGTTCAAGGAATAAGTCTCCGTGTTGGCAAGAAATGAGCGGACTTGGTTAATCTATCAACAATAACCCAAATAGCATTGATGCCTTGAGAAACCGTAGGAAGACCCGTGAACGAAATCCATGGTAATGTGTTCCTACTTCCATTTCGGAATCTCAAGTGGTTGCAACGGACCCTTAGGTACTAGATGCTCCGCCTTTACACGTTAGGCAAGTTAAACACATCGAGATAAACTTTGCAATCTCTTTCTTCATATTGTTCCACCAAAATGTATGTCGAAGGTCACGATACATTTTGGTACTTCCAGGATGGATTGCAAATGGTGTATTGTGTGCCTCCATCATAATCTTGTACTTCAAATCAGAGTCGTTAGGGACACAAAGTCTAGAGTGGACTCAAGTATTCCTTCTTCATCAATTCTCGCCCTAATAGTTCCTTCTTGTACTTTCTTTTTTTCATACGCATCATTTCTCCTGGCCTGCCGTGGCTTGAAAGCAACCTTAACTTTTTCTATTAAAGTTGGCTCTATGTGTATACTTGACATCATCGCACTCATTCCCACATATGATCTTCTACTCAACGCGTCAGCTACCACGTTCGCTTTTTCAGGATGGTATTAAATAGTGTGGTCGTAGTCTTTCAATAGCTCGAGCCAACGTTGCTGCCGCATGTTGAGTTCTTTTTGAGTGAAGAAATATTTAAGGCTTTTATGGTCTGAATATATCTCCACTTTCTCCCCATATAGATTGTGCCTCCATATCTTTAAGCAAGAAAAAAGCGATCGCCGCTAACTCTAGATCATGAGTAAGATAATTCCTCTCATACTCTTTAAGTTGTCATGAGGCATAGGCTATGACTTTCCCACGTTGCATGAGAACACATCCTAACCCTTTGCTCAAGCATCATTGTAGATAACAAATCCATCCGAACCAGATGGTATTGTTAGAACAGTCTTAAATAAGTCTCCTCTTAAGCTCTTGGAAACTCTTCTCGCATTCTTCGCTTCCAAACGAATTTTGTATCCTTTCGAAGTTGAGTTAATGGAGTAGCGATTCGAGAAAACCTTTTCACGAATCTCCGATAATAACCACTAAGCCCAAAAAGCTACGTACTTGATCCACCGACTTGGTTGCTCCCAACTTTGTATTGCTTCAATCTTCACGGATCAACAGATACTCCATGTTTCGACACCACGTGCCCAAGGAATGCTACTTCCTCGGCCGAACTCGCATTTCTTCAATTTGGCATATAGTTTGTTTTCACGAAGCCTTTGGAGTACCGAATTCAAATGGTGCTCATGATCTTCACGACTTTTGGAATATATGAGGATGTCATCAATAAAACAACAACGAATCGATCCAAATATTCCTTGAATACTCGGTTCATCATATCCATGAAAGCCAGAGGAGCATTAGTCGGTCCAAAGACATGACTAAGAATTCATAATGCCCATACCGAGTTCAAGCGCGCTTTGGAATATCCTCTGCTTCTAATCTTCACCGATGATATCCGAATGAAGATCGATTTTTGAAAGAATTGTGCCCCTTACAACCGGTCAAACAAGTCATCAATACGAGGTAGAGGATACCTATTCTTGATGGTGACATGGTTCAATTCCCGATAGTCAATACAAAGTCGCATACTTCCGCTCTTTCTTCTTTACTGAATAAAACAGAGCACCCCAAGGAGATGTACTGGATTTAATGAAACCGATGTCCAACAATTCCTCGTAGTTGGACCTTTAACTCCCCGAAGTTCAATAGAGCCATTCGATATGGGGTTTTAGAAATGGGCTTTGTACCGGTTCAAGATCAATAAAGAATTCAACTTCACGCTCTAGGGTGTAATCGAGAAGTTCTTCAGAAATACGTCAGAAAGTCAATAACAAGAATATTATTCAAATTTGACGTGTCTTTATTCAAATCCATAACATGGGCTAAGAAAGCTTGACATCCGCTTTTTCAATAAACGAATAGCTTTATGATTAGATATGACAATGATTGATTTTAATGGTTTAGTTGCTTGAATTGCATAAATGATTGGATAGGAATATGAAAACTAACAACCTTACGAAAACAATCAATTTTGGCATGATGAGTAGTTAACCAATCAATCCCTAAAATAACATCAAAAGCAAGTATCTTTAAAGAGATAAGGTCAATGGTAAGGTAATGGTGCCAACTTGAATCAAACAAGATTTATAAACAGTTGGATGTGATGAAAGTTTCTCTAACTGAGTTTCCACAGATAGGTCAAAGTCTAATTTCTTCGGAGTCAAGTTTAAACGTTGAGCACAAACAGGAAAGATAAATGAATGGGTAGCACCGGTATCAATTAAGGTATAAAATTCGCAAGAATTTATAAATAGCTTACCCGTGATCACCTCATTTGGGTTCCTCGCATTTTGACCAAACACAACACACGCTCTTCCCGGAACCGTTGACTTTGACTTTTCCGGGGATACTTTTGAGTCACCGTCCCCTCACTGAACTAGGTTTCACTACCGTGCATAATCTCGAGCGATATGTCCTTCCTTTCCACAATTATAGCATACCTTGAATCTGTTGTGGACAGTTTGACCGATATGTCCCTCTTTCCGCATTTATAGCATATACGACCGGTGGTCGTTCTCCTCCCTTAGAACCGATTCTTTCACGCCAAGACCGCTGCGTCTTCACATGGTCGTTGTTAAATCTCCTCTTTTAAAATCTCCTCCCGACTCGCTTTCTTCTATTTTCATGGCTATGATTACCACCAGAGCGGTTACCATTTTTGTCCGTCTGTTTCTTTCTCTGCTTGGTTATCATTATTCATTGCTGACCGCTATCTCTCGAGTACGATCCTGGTTATGGTCCCTCGGTTGAACATACTCGTTATCTCGCTTCTAACAATTGAGCCTCATTAACAACATCTCGAATAGAGAGAAAATTTATGAGAAATGAGATATTGTAGTATCTTGGGTTTCAAACCTCTCGAAACATCCGCGTCATATGTTCCTCATTCTCCACCAAATGAGGTGCAAACTCGGATAACTCGCAAACTTTGCCTCGTCTTCGAGACACCGCTATGTTGTTTTGTTCTAATCGATGAACTCCACTTCCTTCATATACCTAACACTTTCGTGAAAGTATTTGTCATTAAATAGTTTCTGAACGCTCCCAAGACATCTTTGAGTGTGGCTGAATGGGTACGCTTCACAGACTCCCACCAATAGTCTGCCTCGCCACGGAACATAAAGGTGGCGAATGGAACCTTCTGTTCCTCCGTGCATCCCAAGACATCGAATATCTTGGTAATTTGCTTGGCCCATGTTTCCGCCATGATCGGATCTGCTTTCCCTTAAATTCGTGGTCCCAACTCTTTGAACTGCTTGTTTGTGACAACCCGTGAATTGCTATCATTTCCCCTATATTTTGAACACGAGTCTCCCTCGTTTGATTTTTGCATGAACTGTAAAAAGCTTCTAAACATCCCTCGTTCATCATCTCGCTTCAAAGGGTGTTGTTCACAGGAGGAACATTTCCACTGCTGCACGCGCTCCTCCTCGTTGGTGAAACAAAGCGTCTCCACGGTCTCATTTCTATTGTTAATATTCTCGATTGACATTCTCAAATAATGTCATAAAACAAGGGTTAATTAAGGAAATCAATATATCACATAATATCTTTATATCTTGACCAACTAACAAATAAGCTTAGGTAGGACACACTAGCGAAGGATTTACTCGCCTCTCCCTCCTAGTTCTATTCCCCGATCTCCGCCAGAGATTATATCCCTAAGCTCGATACCAACCGCGACGCCCCCAAAATAGGTATACATCACCCATTCGAGGTTGTCAATACATGATACGTAAACAACTACAACTTTATTATTACAACAAGAAAGCTGTGAGTTTGAATACAAATATTATCTTCTAGACAATATCTATACTCAAATAAATCCTCATCACATTTATTGATACATTATTTTACAAAAATGGTGAGGACTACTAAACAACTCTCTCTAGAACCTTCATTCCATACCCCAGACTACGTATCTCGTTATATTCTCGCCTCCCGAGAAGAAAAATAGAACAAAAAGGAAAAGGGTGAGCTCAACTAGCCCAAGAAAGAATATTATGACTAAGATAATATACAACAAATTATCATTAGTCTTCAACAGGAAAAATCTAATAGAATACAATAGACAACAAGTTTTTAAATCAATATTCGCAATGAAATAATAATTCATTAGAAGAGTTAAGTAGAGAATGCAAACTACTATCTTCATGTATGAATTTAAAAGTTCATCGCCTATCTTTTATTCCCCGTAATATCAATCAATATATATCCGGAATCAAATATTCATCTTTGCACTACTGTGCCCATATTCATTCATTAATTGGTCATGTTCATCTAAACACTGCTTATCTTTGACTACTACCAAAGATATTCATAATAAAATCACCCATCTTTGCACTACAGCCAAAGATATTCATGAATCATCATCATTTAAGACCGAGGATGATGAAAAATATTTTAAAGAAACGAATCCAATGAAACAAAATGACAAGGATTAAGGATTAAGGATTCAGTACTTTGTTTTATCCACGTCCAAAAATACCTCAAAAAATAATCATAGTGGTGTAAAATTCAAGAATGATCAAAACATGGATACAATCAAAGCTAGTATCCGAATAGATATTTTGGACGAAAAAGAAATTTTTTCATTTTTCATTGAATAGTCTTGTATTCGTGAATAAGATCAGATATCGTGAATAAAGGCCCAGAGTATCGTGAATAAGAACCGACACCAAAAGTTCCAAATTTGATAAAAACTTCAGATCAATATTTCAACATAATGATATTGAAGAAATAATATCATTACGGAAAAAAATATCCCTTACCTCGAAAGATCGGTAAGATTTTTAATTTGAAACACCTTGATATAAAGCATGACTTGAACTTGCACCGTATAGCAATACTCAAAGTATACTCAAAATACTCACAAGAATACGCTTGATAATATAGAGAGAAAACTTCGCTTTACGGTGTGATTTTCAATTCTAACCTAAGCACCCTATTTATAGAAATTGCTTGTAACACCAAAGCGTAAAATTTAATAAAATATTAATAAATTTATATAAATCATAATGCAAACTTGGAAATTTTGATTTCAGCATATTTTTCAACACATGTGCCTACCAACCAACCACAAAAACGTTTTGTTATTTTAAACAATTAAAACTTCCAAAATCAATTATTTTAACTCCTAACTTCAATAATTCACAATAAATAGCCCTTTTGTCGGAAAATTTGAAACTCATGACTTTTTTTAGGAAATTCAATTCTCTACAACTTTGCGAAAGAAAGTTTTTCCAAATTCCAAACAAAAATTGACCAAAATCCACAAACCAAGCGATTTTACAAAAATATAATCAAATTTCACCAATAAATGGGGTCCAATCGACATGTTTAACATGTTTTAAACATTTATTGCAACAAAAAATACTCTTCCTCCTCAGATACTCATATATCCCACATTCGTTGTAAAAAATATCACCATTATTATATTATTAAAATATAATAATATATTTAAATGAATTATTTTATCGTAAAAAAGATAAAATTTTAATTTTCAACAATTGTCACATTAAAATTTTCTCCATCTATATCCACATAAAATCAATATTTTTCTCATCATATGAATCAATAATTAATTATTCACAAATAATATTAAAGAATCACAATATCGACAACCAGAAGCTAGGTTCAGGAAAGAGGGGCTTTCAATAAGAATTTTTCCTTCTTCTACTTGGCGCAATTAGGTGACCAAACCTCTCCTTAGATGTAACTTTCTAGACATTGCCAATAATGTTATCTAATAATATTATTAAGATAATATGAATTATTAGCGATAATAAAAAATACCGTGTAATGACAATTATTGAAACAACAACAATATAAAATATCAACGCAAAGAATTATTAAATCAATAAAATCTTCGAATAAAGAATGACCGTAATCATTATTGAGTAGTAGTCTTCACGTAAGAATCAATAATTGGTGCAATACCGCTATATCTTCTTGTGTTTTAACTACCGAGTATTTTAACAATGATTAATCTTGAATAACAACTACCGTTATTTTTAAACAACTTATATTTGTCGTTTTCTTTATCCAATCGCTTTTTACATGGGGCCCACATGGTCGCTACCACGAATCGAATATTCCCCGACAAAGATTTAATACTCCACGACCAAACGAATATTCCCAATGACAACAATGAATATTTTATAACCACTTGCTTATTTTGAAATATTTATGTATTTTACCCCTAACTATCCACATTAATCAAATCAACCCTTACTATTTCAAAATAATAAATAGAAAATTAAATTTCATTAATAATAAGTTGGGGTCTTACAAAAATTATTATTATTTTATTGTGTTAATTTATAATTTTTATGGGTATTAACATTATACTTTTTAATTACAAAAAATATATTTGAATATATATCACGTAAATTTTTATATTTGAGAAATTTAATTAGTAAAAATTGTATGACTTTATTTTCCTGATAAAATGAATATTTATTATTTTTTGACTTTTATGTTATTTATTGCACAATTTCATAATTTAATTAATTAGATCAAGTAAAGTAAAAATTATGATATATAAATTTATATTTAGTGGAGAAATTAAACATTATAACTTGAAGGGTATATTAGACATTATATTAAAAATATTTTTAAATATTAGTTGGTCAAACACACTAGGGGTAGTGAATGTTACATATTGTAGACTAGAGGAGTACTGACTGTTACTTGAAAAACTAGAAGGGTAGTGAGTGTTATTATGATTATCTACATGGGATGTCAGTGTATTTTACTCTAAAATTGATTTAATTATTTAACTAAGCAAATCGGGCAAATAAAATAAATCACAATTGGGTAGGCTATAGGCTACTCTAGTAGGAAGCTCGCAGTCGGGCTTTGGCGGTTGCAGTTGCTTGAGGTTCCTACTAGAGTAGGCTATAGGTCGGAAAACGACGGGTTAGGGTTTTAGGTATCTTTATTCAAATTTATACTTTTTGAGGGTGTGATCTTTAGCATTATTTGATTGTTCTCGGAGTAAATTCAATCTGATATTCAAGTCCTTTTCATTACACTGTCATGGCATGTGAAACACATAGGATTTTCAGAGCAATAATAATCTTATGTTTAGGCATTTTGGCCATGTGAAGGTATTGGGTGATAGGGTTTAGTTGATTATGTTGGTCGTCTCAAGCAATTCACTTTCAAAGAATCTTTTGATAATCGGGCTCTTGATCTTTTTTCATCTGTTTTTTTTTGGTTACTTGAACAATGCTTAGTTTGCTTGTCCTTGTTTCTCATTCCCAAACTTGGTCGTAATTGCTTTCAAAAACTCTATGTACTTGATTCGTCTTTCCAAGTCTCCAATAATATACTGTAGTAATACACTGAAGTTTTCTTGCTGTATTCTGAAAAGTTTGTTGTTATTCTAGATTTGGGATTGGTAGAGAGTTCCAGTATGGTACACTGCCAATTCTGGTATGCTGAAGATTTAGCTTATGGTTTTATTTTATTTTATTTTTCACAGCAGTCTACATCTGGGCATCTAGGAGACGCATACCTTACTCATCACCATAGCAATTGTATGGTTCTCAAGTGAAGGATCTGCCCCCAAGTCCTCACTCTGTTTCTGATCCAAGTAATGAGTTTGTCTGCTTATGAGTTTGTTCTTAACTTCATAATAGAAGTGACTTTTCTGTGGGACAGGAACGGTTCAAAAGTGAATTACATGCTCATTTGTTCACATAACCCATCATGTATTGTTTAACAAGATGGAGAAACTGTGCTTTGTCTCTTTATTATCACACGTGGCAGGAAGTTAGGTGACCTGTTTAAGTTCCTCATGGAAGAGTAGTGATATCTAGGTTCTTATAACTTCGTCAAAAAACATATATGTTTTCTTTACTCGATGTCACTATCAAACAAAATTACATTAACATCTTCTAGTTCATGATGCCAAAAAGATAAGCAATTGATTGTTGTATGTGTCATTGTCTGATCTGCATAATCTTTGGGGATCTAACTGCAGTGCTTGATAGAAAAAGATTGTTACTAATTTAAACTTCTATTTATCATTTTCATAGGTATAATGTACTCCTATCTAACATTAGCAACTTACTTATCAAAAAATAAATAAACAATTGACGAGCTTGCATATATTAATATTAAATGCTACAAGAAAAAGAAATATTTGGCGGTGCTGGTTTTGAAAACACAAACTGCAAGTGTATTAATTGCTCTTCTTTTTTTTCCTTCTTTTGTCCCTAGTATAGGATGGTGTATTTCATCATTCAATGTTTTAATTGAAGTTCTGATTGGTTGGGTACACTCCAATAAACATTGAGTCATCGACTATGCCAGTAAGTTTTGTCATTATTAATATCTTAACGTGTGAATTTATTAGTTTCTCTTGCTTCTGAGTGGTGAAATTGTTAAAATTTTCTTTTGAGAGTTTATTTTCCCCTGATCGGCAATATAATGCGTTTCTCTAAACATGAGATAACACAATACCTTGCAAATATGTTAAATGACAGGAGACCGTTTTGGTAATGTATAGTCAGTTCGTCAACTGGGTGTTCGGATTCCCAGTACTTTGAAGAGCTTTATAACTATTATACCACTGAAAAGGTTGGTATGTTTTAAGCCTATTTCATTAATTAATTAGCAGTTTAAGAAATTGTTATTTAAAGTAATTGCTTCATTTTATTGGTGTGAATGGCAAAAAATTTTTTTGTGGAAGTCTTTAACTTGTTTTCACCTGTTTCTATCTAAAGGCATGGCATCTCTGTGATCCTAATGCTGAGAAAGTATTCAAGCTTCTGAGAAAAGCAGGTGTAAAAATTGTTGTTGTGTCGAAATTTGACACAAGGTTAAGACCCTTGCTACGGGCTCTGAATTGTGATCAATGGTTTGATGTTGTGGCAGTGTCAGCTGAAGTAAGTGATAATTTATTTCTTCTTGTACTTTACCCATTTTCTGGAGTATTCATGGTCCCTCTCTCTCTCTCTCAGGTTGCAGCAGAGAAGCCAAACCCCCCAACTTTCCTAAGAGCTTGCGAATTGTTGGATGTGAAACCAGAGGATGCTGTTCATGTAGGTGATGATCGTTAAAATGATATATGGGGTGCAAGAGATGCAGGTTGTGATGCTTGGCTATGCGGAAGTGATGTCCATTCGTTTAAGAAGGTATTTTGTAAATTTCACATTTTTTCCCACTTGCCATGTAGCTTCATAATCTGCATGTCTTTTCATGTTGCTGCTATCATTGATTTCAGTTGATAATGTTAGGCTACTATTTGTGAAATTAGGACATGTACACTGTGTTTTGCAAATTCTATAAATTAGGATTAAAATGTAGGATAATTAATATGTCTTTTAACGTTTCATTATCAAGAGAAATAAAGAATATAATCAAATAAAAGCACTTTTCTTTTGCTACTCTCACTTGAGGGGCACTTTTGCCTGAAAATGTACACGAGAGAGAATCAAATAATTATATAATTATTTTATAGGAAGTACAATCCATCTTGTGAACATTTTGGAAAGGAAACATCAGACAAGACAATAAGAGAAGTAATTCTGGTATAGTTGATTCTTATGCTTTGTTGACTTGCAGGTACCATAAAGCTGTCACTTTTTATTGTATGGATTACCATAAGGAATCTGACACAGAAATCTTCAAATAGAGTTGCCTAGAAAGGTGGGGAAGTTACCATCTGTTATTAGTTCGAACCATCTTAAATTTTGTTAAGTACCAACTTCCTTAGATTCCTTTCATGCTGCATCACATATTCACATTAATTACTGGACTACAACTTTTGAAAAGGTAATTTTTCGACAATTCCCACCCTTCATGTAACTTTTTTACCAGTGAAATTATGAACACATAGTTTTCTTTATCTTGGCAATTGATGAAATTGTGTTAGAAATGTTAATGAGATAAATAATGGTATATTGTTGAGTATCTTTCAATGTCTGGGTTCTTACACTTGCATTATTTCCTTGTTTTTTTCTTTCCTGTTCAGTCCCAATATAGCAATAAATTCTTTTCCTGCTCAGTCCCAATATAGCAATAATATGGAGGTGGTTCATCCTGGATCTAAGCAGCTTCATTCGAGTTGTGAGAATTTCGACAGTGGAGTTGATGATCTTAATAATCCAAGACATTATATAGTATGGGATATGAAGAAGAATACTCATATTTACCCATAACATTATATAGTATGGGATATGAAGAAGAATACTCATAACAGTCTCTCTGGAGCAATTCCTTTATCAATGGCTAACATGACCCAACTTACATTTTTGTAAGTCTTGTTGACTTTTATGAATGCTACAGTTTCTCTTCAAAGATTTGCATCTTATAATGGTTTTATTTTTTGTGTGGATTTATTTTTCATGTTCTAGGGACTTGTCTTCCAATAATTTGAGTGGTCATGTACCAAGATTTTTGCTAAAACATTCAAGAGTAAGACTCTTGAGAATTTTCCAGGTTTCTTATTTTCTTTATACCATAGAGATGAAAGTCTTATAATTCTTTCATTTCCATTCTCTTTTAACAGCATTTTTGGAAAACCCAATGATATGTGCAACTTGGAAAGAGTAAGACTGCAATGGAATAACACCTTTGCCACTGTCTCCTTGTTAGGTAGTGCACCACAGCTTAGGTAGTGCTCCACAACTTAATTTTATGGATAGTTTGGTATATTTTGTGGATGTAGTCAAATTTATAATTCAATACAGTAATATTTATATTGAAAAGTGAATTTGAGATGTATGGATAGTTTGGTATTATTGGGATGTAAACGTATTTTATGGTATTAATATTCTTTGTAATTGGTATATTTTGAATTTGAGATGTATGGATAGTAATATTATTTGTAATTGATATATTTTGAATGTTTGATATATTTTGGTTTTAAATAGATGACACCTTTTAAACGTTGTATAAATGTGTTTAAACGTTGTCTGTTGTAGCTTGCTAAGGTATAGATCCAAAAACAGTTGTTATATACATGTATTATAACATTTTTAAGTCAAACTACAACGTTTTAAAAACGTTGTATAAAGGGTGTCAAATAGATGACACCTTCTATGTAAGACCCCGAATTTTTATTTTTTTTTATAAATAAAATTGAATTTCCTCTATTCATTATCTTGAAATATATAATAAGGAGTTAATTTGATATAATGCTTTGGTTATGGGTGAAATGTGCAAATTTTGCAAAATAAGCAATTGGTTATAAAATATTCATTTTGTCAGGGAATATTCGTTTGGTCGTGGAATATTCTTGCTGTCGGGGAATATTCGTACGACGACGCAGCCATTTGTGGGCCCCATAACAGAAAACGGTCGGATGAAGAAAACGACAAGTTTGAGTTTTTATAAATAACGGCGTAATTATTACATTATAACACCGTTGGGTTACTCGGTGGTTAAAATACGATGTCTGCGTGGTTGAAACAATAGTACACCAGTATTGCATGATATTTTTGAATTATTAATTCTTACGTAAGAAGGCACTACTCAATAATTGTTACAGTAATTAATTGATTCAATAATTGATGCGCTGATATTTTATATTATTGTTGTTTCAATAATTGTCATTGCACAGTATTTCTCATTATCATATCAATAATTCATATTATTTGAATAATATTATTAGATAGCATTATTGGCAATGTCTAAGGAAGTCTCATGCAGAAAAGGGGTTTGGTCACCTAATTACGCGCCATGAAGGAGAATCCTTTATCTGAAAGCCCCTCTTTCCTTTAGGAACGACCTAGTTATTGTCATAATTGTAATTGTAAATATTATTTGTGAATAATTAATTATTAATTTATATGATAAGAAAATATATATTTTTATATGGATATAAATGAAGGAATTAATACTGAGGTGTTTTATTAGTATTTTGTCGAAATGAAGAACGAAATTTGGAAATTTTCAGAAAATTAGTTTGTAACTTGATTTTATAAAATCTATAACTCTTTGTGTATAATGAGTTAGGAGATGAGCCATATATCAAAAGAAAGCCTTGGAAGTAAGCTAAACGTAGAAATTTAAATCATACAAAAATTCTTTGTGGATTTTTTGTGGTGACTGTTTGAGTGAAATTGGTACGAGGGTCTTATAGTCCGAAAATCAAATCAGTGTTCTTAAGCTCTATTGCGTGAGTTATAATTTTGATCCGAACATTGGATCGTTGTGATTTTTGGATATGTTATATATATATATAAGCTGAGTATATGTCCACAAATTTTTAACCGTTAAAAATTAACGTATGATTTGTTATGAATTTTAAGACGTTTTGAAAATCGTCCGTATGTGGATTTCAGTCATTTTTCGTTTGGAATTTGAAAAAATTTTCTTCTACAAAGTTGTAAAAAAATCAATTTTCAATGGAATGGACATAAAATTCGTATTTTTCTGATAAAAGGCTATTTATTATGAATTGTTGAAGTTTCAAAAATTAAAATGTTTTTATTAAAATTATGGGTGGGACCCACTTTTGTTTTTTGTGAAAACATGTGCTGGAATTTTTTTTCAAATGTGATGGGCTGATATGAGTTCAAAGGTGTGCGTAGAATTGAAAAACAAAATAATATTATTTTATTAATTTAGTCTCCTTTGGCATTCTAGCATTTTTCTATAAATAGGGTGCTTAGCTAGAATTGAAAATCACACCAGAAACAAGTTTTTTCTCTCTCTATATATATTATCGAGCATATTTTGTGAGTATTTAGATACTTTGAGAGTTGCTATTCAGTGCAAGTTTTCTTCGGCTTTACATCCGATATTCCGATCAGAAGTACTATTCTTTTGAGGTAAGGATTGTTATTTTCTTCGTAAATGATATTATTTTCTTCAATATTATTATGTCGAAATATTGATATGAATTTTATTGTGGAATTTCTACCTTTTTGTGTCGGGATTACTATTCACATATACGACACTATTCACGAATACGACACTATTCACCGAAAAATAAAATTTTCTCTTCTTTGTCCCAGATGTCTATCATGGTTACTATCTTTGATTGTATCCATATTTTGATCTTCATTCTTGAATTTTACACCATTATAGTTTATTATTGAGTATTTTTAAACTTGAATTATCTAAAGTAAGAATCTCTAATCTTTGTCCTTTTATCTTACTGGATTCGTTCTCTAAAATATTTTTTATCATCCTCAGTCCTTAATGGTGATACTTGATGAATATCTTTGGCCTGTAGTGCAAAGATGAATGATTACCTGATGAATATTTTTGGCCCGTAGTGCAAAGATGAATAGGTGTTGAGATGAACATGACCAACTGGTGATACAAATGAATATCTTTGGCCCGTAGTGCAAAGATGAATATTTGATGCAAGATGTATATTGATTGATGTTACAGGGATAAAATATTAATAGACTTTTAAATTCATAGATGATAGTAGATTTCATTCTATACTTAATTCTTTTAATGAATTGTTGTTTCCGATGCAGTTGTTGATCTAAAACTTGTTGTCTATTATATTCTATCAGATTTTTCCCTTTTAAGGACTAAGGATAATTTGTTGTACATTATCTTTGTAATAATATTCTTTACTGGGCTAGTTGAGCTCACCCTTTTCCTTTTTGTTCCATTTTTCTTTTCAGGAAGCGAGAATATAGCAGAAACTAGCCGGAGTATGGAGTGATGGTCCTAGACAGTTGTTTAGCAGTCCTCACTATTTTTATAAAATAGTGCATCAATAATTATAATGAGGACTTTATTTGGGTGTGGATATTGTTTAGAAGATAATATTTGTATTTAAACTCACAATATGTGTTGTCGTATTTTACACGATAATTGTAATAATAAAGTTATAGTTATTTTCTGTACCATGTATTTGGTGACTCAGAATGAGTTATGTATACCTATTTTGGGGGCGTCACATTCTAAACATTTTATAAATGTGTCTAAACGTTGTCTGATGTATCAAATTACAACATTTTAAGCCAGAAAACGTTGTGGAATCATACTATCTACAACGTTTCCAAGCATCCAATGATTTTCGAAAAATAAATATACAACGTTTTTTAAGAAAAAAAAACGTTGTAAATGTGACAAACCACAACGTTTTAAAAATGTTGTATAAAGGATGTCAAATAGATGACACCCTTAACCACGACGTTTTTGGGATACAAACCACAACGTTTTTTACGCGTTATCTATTTACTGTTTTGTAGTAGTGTATAAACAATTTATGTTTATATCTTCCGCATTAGTTATAGAAATGATGTATCGTAACGTACCAGGTCCGAGCTAAAAGGTACCCGAATTTGGGGATGCTACATTCATTAAATGAATTCTGGGTTTTGTCTTCATATCTCCATTAAATGATTTGGGAATGAAGCTTTGATATATATATAATGAATAGAATTTTTTAATTTCTTTTAATGATCTAATAATTTATGGGTTAAATACCATTATGTATTTATTTGGTTTTAATGTTAAAATACACTGAAAATACGAAGTAAATTACAAATATAGTGAAATATATGCAAGTCTTTCCAGTGACACTTCAGCATTCAGGCGATTTTTTTTGTCGGAAAAATTTTTGTGGTCACTTTTGTTTACTTAAGTGTACTTGGAGTAAGGCTGTAAAATGAGCAAACGGTTTGGGTTCGATTTTTACTCATTCAACTAAAAGTTCGATTTGAAATATAAGCAAATTTTAAAGTTCGATAAATTACTCGAATTTTCTCAAATTTTAATGTGGGCAAGGAAATCGTGCCTTGCCAATTAGGGTTTCGTGTTGACTGAGGAGGAGAGAAATTCACGAAGAGCACGAAATTGATTGGTTGATTGAAGAGGGAGAAACGACGACAGTGGTCGACATCTAACGACGCGCAGCGTGGCAGACTCCTAGAATCCAGGAACCGTGTTAGGGTAACAGGGATTCCAAGAGCCTTCTTAAGTCCTTCGAGTTGAGATGATGTCCAAACCCTTTTAGTGCTTTTAGGTGGAATATCCAAGCCTTAAGTCACCAAAAGAGTCCTTTGATCTTCCAAGAGTCCAAGTCCTGAGTCTGAAGAGAGGTCCCCTTCACAATAAAGGGGTGTTTATAGGGTTTTCTAAAAAGTGATCATGTGCCAGGTACATGCTTTCAGGAAAATTCCAGAAATACCCTTTAATCATCAGAGTAATGGCCATATTGCCCTGTCCTTCTAGCCACCGATCCAATCTCTCAATCAATTTCCAAAACGAGCCGTCTCCACGAGTCTTCTGTCTCGGGACACATGGAGGCTTCTCTCGGGTTTAGCACATTTATTTCTAACTTTTCCGTCTTCATTCAATTAGGTCATGCGAACCCTAATTTTGCACTTGGGTCTACACACTCTATTCGAATAAAAGAGATTTTTAAAAAGTATTTACGTATATATATTTTATGGGTGTAATCAACTAAATTATCATGCAAGTTTTTGTTTAATGGGAGTAAATAATTCAAATTATTTGCAAGTGGAATAACTAGGATCCATTAATTGGTGTGTGTTGCGGTTATATATATAATATGTGTGTGTGTATACATATTTGATTATATAATCGATGTGTAATAGATTGTGCTATATATATATATATATATATATATATATATATATATATATATATATATATATATATATATATATATGATGCTGATCAGTTGTTATTACCATTCTTATCTCACTTACTCATCACCCCCTTTTAGCGGATTTTACCTTGCGAAGATTGATTCATACAATCAGTTGTTCATACTTTTAGCGACGTTATATGTTGTCCGTCGTTAAGTTAAAGTATAGGCATTTACCATTGTATGGTCAAAACCATCGCTCTGTCCGCTGCTAAAGGGGTGAAAGACGTGTGAGTAAGATAAGGGGTATCTGACTGATCCTCGCTTCTCTCTCTCTATATATATATATATATATATATTGATTATTAGTTGTTAAGCTAAGAACCTAATTACTTTCTTTATTTAATTTAAATTTCACTTTTAAGTTATAATATACGAGAAAGACTCCATGATTTTTTAGAATAAAATTAATTATGTATTTAATTAGTCAAAATTAACTATAAATTTGTTTAAGATTTGAATTAAAATATGTGTTTGAGCTAGGATAAATTATCCTAATGTTCATTTATTTTAATTTTATATTTGGAATTTGTTCAACTAATATTTTTGATTTTCGCAATATCGAGCTAAGGGGCTTTCTGAACTATTTAGTGTTTTTAAATTATCGTTTATTTTTATGTATACGTTAGTAATTTTTCGGATGCCTAAATGCAAGGTTTCAAAACTTATGTTTTATTTAAGGCTTTCATTTAAATTAAAATGTTATATTCGTTTATTCAAAACTTCGAATCAAGTATTTATTTTTGAATTAGAAAATTAGATTATATGATTTTGAATTGTGGAAAAGTATCATTTAGAATATCGATAATATTGAGAAAATATTTTAAATAATATTTTAAGGTTAGACAACCTGAGATTTATTGGTTGAAGTTATGTAACCCTTTAATGGGGAGATTTGTTGCTTATTTTTTATTTAATTTGGGTAGCTAAAAATGTATGTTTGGACAGTGAATACGAAATCCTATGGGAATGAAGTACCCGAATTTGGGGGTGTCACAATTAAGGCTGTGGATTAAAAGATATATGATATACATTGAAAATATTTTTGAATGTGAATTCGTTTTGTTATTAATTGATTTCAATTTGAAAGCACGTCTTTAACGAACAAAAGAATTTTGAAAAAGTGTTTTGTAATTTGTACTTAATTCGGCTAGATAGAGAGGATTGTCACTTGCTGGGCTTCATCGCTCACCCCCTTACAGAGTTTTACAGGTCCCATCGTTGAAAGTTGGGCACTTATTTGATACGCTTGGAATAGCTAGAGTTTAGTTTTAGATATTATTTCTTTTTGTTGCTAGATTTTGATAAACTCTTTGTTTTGAGTTGTTGCGTCTCCGTTATTCAAATGTGGTATTTATTAGTATTTCATTTAAATTAGATTAAAAGATATTTATTGGTTTAAAGCTAAGATTATTGTTAAGTTGTTTTGTTTGGGCTGCGCGTTATTGATATCGTTGCCTTACGAGCCTTTGCGCTTGTGGCGTAGTAGACTTCTACCCCGTGAATCTTCTTGAGTGTTACAATGATGGTATTAGAGAAGTGACCCCTCGTAGTGTGTGGGCTAGGAAATCCACACTTTTTTTGGGGAGTGATTTTGGGATTTAACTGTGGGTTGCGATTCGACTAGACTTGAGAAATAGAGAGTGATAGATTTTAGGTTTGGACATCTTTATATTAGAAATTGGGTTTAATATAAAAGATCAAGTTGGATTAGTTTTATTGATTGCAGAATAGTTGAATACCATATTTGGAGACTACTTTGATAATGTGTAAGTTATGACCTTGAAAATTTTAGTACTTTTTAGATAACGGGCAAGTTAGAAAAATGAGAGTTATATTGGTTACGTTGTGGTGAATATATGATTTCGGTAATCATTTTATGATACAAGATTGAAAAGGTTGCTTAATTTGGTGTTCAAATCGATATAGAATAAGAAAGTGTCCAACGAATTTCTTATACTATTTTAACTTGAGGATAAGTATTGGGTGATGGTCTAGGTAGTTTATATGAAGTCCTAGACTTTTGGAGCATTATTTAGATAGGGATCGAGTGTTAGAGCTTGTTTGTAATTAACTATCAATTTAGAGGACCAAATTTTTTAAAGGTGGGTAGAATGTAATACCCAATAAAAAAAATAATATATAATAATAAAATAGTAACAGGTTTATAATTAGATAATGGAATAGAAACTAATAATTATTTATACATATCTAAAACCTATTAGGATAAGTCAGTTAGACTGTAACAAACTTTTAATTCTAAAAAGACTGTTTTACTTGATAACCTATTTTGCAAAGGAATTAAAGATATTTAGATAACTAGAGAGAGAAAAGAACATAAAAACTATTTAGCTTTGGAGTACTGCAGAACATAGAAGAAGAAAAGAAGAAAACTCAAAAAGGTAAAACTTAAACCCTTCTTTTCTATTATGAGATGATATTTGCCTTATATATATATATATATATATATATATATATATGATTAATTTTGTAATCAATCATTATAATATACATACTCTATCCTAATAAAGATATTTTTAAAAAATATTTATGTATATATATTTTGTGGGTGTAATCAACTAAATTACCATGTAAGTCTTTGTTTAATGGGAGTAAATAATTCAAATTATTTTCAAGTGGAATAGCTAGGATCCATTAATTGGTGTCTGGGTGTTGCGGTTATATATATAATATGTATGTGTGTGTACATATTTGATTATATAATCTGATGTGTAATAGATTGTGCCATATATATATATATATATATATATATATATATATATATATATATATATATATATATATATATATATATATATATATATATATATATATATGTAAGAACCTAACTATTTTCTTTATTTAATTTAAATTTCAGCTTTTAAGTTAAATATACAAAAGACCCCATGATTTTTTTTTAAAATAAATAAATTATGTATTGAGTTAAAATTAACTATAAATGTGTTTAAGATTTGAATTAAAATATGTGTTTGAGCTAGGATAAATTATCCTAATGTTCATATATTCTAATTTTATATTTAGGATTTGTTCAACTAATATTTTTTTATTTTGCAATATCGAGGTAAGTGGCTTTCCGAATTATTTAGTGTTTTTAAATTATCGTTTGTTTTTATGTATAAGTTAGTAATTTTTCAGATGCCTAAATGCAAGGTTTCAAAAGTTATGTTTTATTTAAGGCTTCCATTTAAATTAAAATGTTATATTCGTTTATTCAAAACTTCGGATCAAATACTTATTTTTGAATTAGGAAATTAGATAATATGATTTTGAATTGAGAAAAAGTACCATTTAGAATATCGAAAAATATTGAGAAAATATTTTGAAATCCTCAGTCTGACTATGTATAGAACCCGTTTTTGATTACGTTTAATTTCGTAGCTAATATAGGACCTACTAAAGCGCACACCTTTAGATACCTTAGTAGGGTGCGTATCATTGACTTTATCAAACTTTTGGGTCGTGTTACAAGGCTATTGTAACCTTAGTCGTTAAGGTTGTGGATTAAAAGATATATGATATACATTGAAAATATTTTTGAATGTGAATTCGTTTTATTATTAATTGATTTCATTTTGAAAGCATGTCTGCTATTTTTAACAAACAAAAGAATTTCGAAAAAGTGTTTAACAAATTATACTTGATTCGGCTAAATAGAGAGGATTGTCACTTGTTGGGCTTCATCGCTCACCCCCTTACAGATTTTTACAGGTCCCATCGTTGAAAGTTGGCCACTTATTTGATAAACCTTATTTGCTACATGTACGTGTTCATTATATTTTGTCTGCTCAACTACAAACCTTATTATGCTTGTCATACTATACTAATTTGAAACTTATCCATAATCCTTTGCAGATTCATCATAGTAATCTCTTCATGGGAAAAATTCCAACAATGACTTAAAGTTATGCACATAGATTAAGAGATGTAATATTTTGTTTGATTGAAGTATAAAATTTTGATATTAACCTTCTAAAATTTATTGAAATGATGTTATTATCATATAAAAAAGGGTCATAATCTATTATACATTATATTCATAATGTGGGCCCCACATGTTAGGCAAGGGCCCATGATGCATGTGTGTATATGAAAGATTATGCGATCTTTTTATGCGATAAGAAGATTGTTGTATTTGATACGCTTGAAATAATTGGAGTTTAGTTTTAGATATTATTTCTTTTTGTTGTTGAATTTTAATAAACTCTTAGTTTTGAGGAGTTGCGTCTCCGTTATTTGAATGTGATATTTATTAGTATTTCATTTGAATTAGATTAAAAGATATTTATTGGTTTTAAGTTAAGATTATTATTGAGTTGTTTTGTTTTGGCCATTGTTTATTGATATTGTTGCTTCAAGGCCTTTTTGGGCTTCATGCATGTGTATTTCGCCCCAGAACGGGGTTCGAGGTGTTCAATAGCTAGCCAAGATCATTCTACCCATCATCAAATGTGATTTTGAACAAACCCAATATGAATGATAAAGAGAAAATTAGAAGGAAGAAAGAAAAAAAAGAAGAATAACAGATAGCAATCGCCGAAACTCGATCGAAACATCCATAGTTTCAGATCAAAAGTTTCCAAGCCACCATCACAGATTAGGTCACATCACCGTCCCACACTGATTCACAACATCAATCTGCTTTACCAATTGGGTCCAGATCTTGGCAAGGGTCAAACTCCTCTTTCAGCCTTAAATTTTGCTAACAGAGGAGTTTAAAAAATAAACTTGCTTCCTCCATTTCTTTGCTTTAATTTTTCAGATCTACAAGAATCGATGGAATATATATTTCTTTGCTTTATTTATTTGCACATATATAAACTTGGAAATGGGCATGAAGTAATATGTGGTTATTGATTAATTACCTGAGAATTTATAGTAACATATATATATATATATATATATATATATATATATATATATATATATATATCCATGGTATAATTCCCAAATGGCAAGACATTACAGTTAATGACAGTGATGAAGCTTCTCTATTGGGCTTAGCATTTTGGGTATGAATCCTTTTGTTTCTCAGTGTATTATAATGAGCACATTCGTATCATTGGCTGATCTCATTAAATAATTTCTGGGTTTTCAATGGATTTTTCTTTAAATTAATTCTTGGTTTTGTCCTCATATCTCTATTAAATGATTTTAGAATGAAGCTTTGATATATAATGTATTGAATTTTTTGATTTCTTTTAATGATCGATCTAATAATTTATGGGTTAAATACCATTATGTATTTATTTGGTTTTAATGTCAAAATACACTGAAAATACGATGTAAATTACAAATATAGTGAAATATATACAAGTCTTTCCAGTGACACTTCAGCATTCAGGCGATTTTTTTTTTTGTCGAAAAAGTTTTTGAGGTCTCTTTTGTTTACTTAAGTGTACTTGGAGTAAGACTGTAAAATTAGCAAACAGTTTGGGTTTGATTCGTGCTCGCTCGACTAAAAGTTTGATTCGAGCTCGACTCAAAATATAAATGATTTAAATATGAGCAAATTTTAAAGTTCGATAAATTACTTGAACCTTCTCAAATTGTAATTTTTTTATTGATACTCGGATCATATTTATTAAAAAATTCAAAATGCTCAGGCTCGATTCGAGATCGTGCTCGACTCGGTAGCTAAACGAGCCTCAATCAAACTTTATTTTATACTCGATAAATTTTGTGAACCAAATCTGAGCAACTCAATACTCGACTCGACTTGGTTCATTTACACCCTTAATTTGGAGTATGCTAATGTAAAGATTTAAATATTAGGGCCAGAAGTATAAAAGGAGTCATACTTCAAAAGACAAAATTTAATTTAACCCAAAATACAATTTGAAAGATTTTGTAGTTTCATAATTCTCAAGTTTTACTAAAGAACTTCCTTACAAGTCTTCAAAAATACATACCACCAAATCAGCATAATCGTGGAGGATTTTGCATGAGGGGAAGGGAATGATATAGAGATTCACAAGATTTAGAATAAAGTTGGATATCAAAATTTTGTGACTCAAATGATAAGTCGTAATCATTACTACTAAGCGATATATATCCTACACTTTGACAATTATTCTAGCTAAGCGACACTAATTGTATTGTTCTGACGGCATAATTTAATTTTGACAATATCAATGTTTTTCTTCTATTCATAATTATGCTATTATTATAATATTCAGTAATACTTATTTACTAATTGTGTAATAATAGAGAGCAACAATACGTGAGTACTTACTTAGTACACATTTTATTATTATTATTATTATTATTATTATTATAATGCAGAGAATAATTTTTCTCTTTTCTTTCTAAATGAAGGCATCCAAGGAATAGGAGTGAACTATGGGCTGCTGGGTGATAATCTTCCCCCACCAAATCAAGTCATTGCTCTCTTGCACTCAAGAAACATCCAAAAAATACGGATTTTTGATCCAAATCCCGATGTCTTGAACGCTATACAAGGTTCCAACATCAGCGTTATCCTCGGAGTCCGAAATGAAGACCTTCAGCAACTATCAACCAGTTCATCATTTGCAACAACATGGGTTAACAACAATGTCGTACCACATGCATCATCCGTGAAATTCGCATATATAGTGGCAGGTAATGAAGTAATTCCAGGACCACTGGGAACATATGTACTTGGAGCCATGCAAAACTTAATGGCTGCATTAAAGTCTGCAAACATTTTAGTACCAGTTAGTATTGCAGTTCCATCACAAGTACTAGGATCATCATATCCTCCTTCAGCTGGATCGTTTGCGGAAACTGTGATATCAACTATCAAACCAATTGTGGATTTTTTGGTGGCACAAAAAGGTCCTCTTCTTGTTAATACGTATCCTTACTTTGCCTATATTGGTGATCCTTCACACGTGGAGCTAGATTACACACTTTTCAAGGATACTGCTCACGGTGTGACTGATGGAGCACTTCTGTATACTAATATTTTTGATGCTATGGTCGATGCAACTTATTCTGCCCTTGAAAAGGCAGGCGGATCAGATGTTGAGATTGTTGTATCGGAGACTGGATGGCCAAGTGCTGGTAATGGAGACGCGACTACTAAGGAAAATGCTCAAATATATGTTAATAATTTGATTGATCATGTTTCATCTGGGAAGGGAACACCAAAGAGGCCAGGCAAAGACTTGGAGACTTATGTGTTTGCGCTATTCAATGAGGATCTTAAGCCTGCTGGTACTGAGCAGAATTTTGGGCTATATTACCCTAATATGACTGAGGTTTACCATGTTAATTTTCCAGTTGCTTAGGATTAAACTCAAATGCATGTCCACCGTAACTAGGTAATTGTTTTGCTTAGAAAACCTAATGTCAATTGTATAAACCATGGCATGGAAATTACTTGCAATATTTAGAAGCAACAAGTTGTATGGAATAAAGCTCACTGGGATTATCAAAATGATTGTATTTTTTATTTTTCTCTTCTTTTTTTTCCAATGTTGCCTTGTATGTTGCTGATTATCTATGGAATGGTCGAGTTTTAAAAGAGAAACTAGAGCTGGAATAGAATTTGGATAAATTAGAAGCAAATATAGGAATTCTTCAAATTGTTTTGGCTATCAAAAACACTCACCAATGGTTTGAATAATGAATAGACGATTTGATCTTTTGAAATTTTCTGGTGTCTCACACCTTGAGATGGTTTTCATAAGAATGGATTGTTGGAAAGAAGCTTATTTCTCTTTAGGGAGATTACAAAGATTTTATTCAGCGCTTAAATGTTAAAGTTTCTCTCAACCAGAGACGAGCCACATGCATATTGGAGGGGCCACGCCTCAAGGTTTGAAATTTTTTGTAAAGACTCACCCCAAAGTTTGAAAATTTTATAAAACTCTTTTATACATTTGGTTTGGTTCAAAATTTTTGTAAGGCTACATACCTCTCAAGTTCGATTTAAGCTTTGATATGTTTTAAAAGATTTTTTTTATGTTTTATTATCTTTGTCAAAGCAAATTCTATTACTATATTTTTTTGTTTTAGTAAAAATATGTTTTGTAATAGTAAAATTTTACTTTTTAGTGATGAATATGTTTTATCTTCATTAAAATTTTTTTTGGACCCCTAAAAAAAAAGCTCCGTCCCCTCTCAACATCTATCTTTATTTAGACTTCCTAGAGGTGCTTCTAAGACTAAAATAGGATCACGTGTGTTGTTATCTATGCACTAGTAATGAAGAGCATAGGAAAAGAGAGATCATTTGGTATGTAGGGAGTAGGTGTGTAGCCCTAGGTAGGAAGGCGTATGGGGATTAGGATTGAGGCACTTTGCTTAAATAACCTTTTACAGGATGAAAGTGGCTTTTGGCGTTTCCCTACAGAATTTTAGCTCTGCCTAGTAAGGAGTAAGTATGGACTCAATCACGAATGGTTGAGATGCCAGTCCAGTCCTCCGCTTTTAATCCTAGTCTATAAGAGTTCATCCCGCAAGACTAATCAATTTTCCTTTTCACTCTTTCAGCATTTTAGTACAGTAAAGATTAATAGTTGTTACCTTGTCAGACTCGACTTGGTGATCTTTTTTCAGTAACTTGAATATCGTACAACCTCCCTTCACATATCTTTTCAACACGATAGATTCCACCTGCAGCATCAGAGATGAGATAAGACTTTCATCTGCTAGTTTAATGCAATACGGTGTGTGACAACCCCAAAATAGGTCCATTCCATCCAACCCATTCTGAGTCGCCAAATACATGGTACAGAAACAACTACAACTTTATTATCACAACAATAAAACTGTGAGTTTAAATACATATATTATCTTCTAGACAATATTTATACTCAAATAAATCCTCATCACATTTATTGATAAATTATTTTACAATAATGGTGAGGACTACTAAACAACTCTCTCTAGAACCTTCATTCCATACCCCGACTAGCACTCGCTACATTCTCGCCTCCTGAGAAGAAAATGGAACAACAAGGAAAAGGGTGAGCTCAACTAGCCCAGTAAAAAATGTTATGACTAAGATAATATACAACAAATAATCGTTAGTCTCCAACAGGGAAAAATCTGATAGAATACAATAGACAACAAGTTTCAGATCAATATTCGCAGCGGAAATAATAATTCATAGAAGAGTTACGTAGAGAATGAAATCTACTATAATCTATGAATTTAACGGTTCCATCATCAATATTTTATCCTGTAACATCAATCAATATTCATCTCAAATCAAATATTCATCTTTTTACCTACAGTGCCAAAGATATTCATCAATCTGGCCACATGTTCATCTCAACACATGTTCATCTTTGCACTAAAGGCCAAAGATATTCTTCAAAATCATTCATCTTTGCACTACAGCCAAAGATATTCAATAATATCATCATTTAAGATCGAGGATGATGAAAAAAATATTTTAAAAGAACGAATCCAAAGAAACAAAATGTCAAGGATTAAGGATTCATACTTGGTTTTATCCACGCCCAAAAATACCTCAAAAATAATCATAGTGGTGTAAAATTCAAGAATGATCAAAACATGGATACAATCAAAGCTAGTATCCAAAATAGATGTTTTGGACAAAAAGAAGAAATTTTATTTTTTTGGTGAATAGTCAGATATCGTGAATAGTGTCGATATCGTGAATAAAGGCCGTATCGTGAATAAGACCGTATATACATGAATAGTAAATCCGACACCAAAAGATAGAAATTCCACAAAAATATCTTCACGCTTCATGAATAGTACTACTCGTGAATAAGAACTCGTGAATAGTAACTCATGAATAGTAACTCGTGAATAGTAACTCATGAATAGTAACCCCGATATGAAAAAGTTCCAAATTTGATAAAACTTCAGATCAACATTTCAACATAATGATATCAAGAAATAATATCATTACGAAAAAAAAATAATATCCCTTACCTCAAAGAATCAAGATTTCTAAGGAAAGATCTAAGTGATGTTTGAATGAAACTTATAATCAATAAAGAACTCTCAAAGTATCTAAATACTCACAAAATACGCCAATAATATAGAGAGAGAAAGAGAAAACTTTATTTCGGTGTGATTTTCAATTCTAACTTAGCCCTCTATTTATAGGAAAATGTTAGCCATAGAGCGGACTTAACTCGCAACCTGATGGCTTTACCCTACTACTATTGCCACCCACCACATTTGAAATAAAATTCAGCACATTTTTTCACCAACCACAAGTGGGGCCCACTCAATTCTAGAATTTTCCACCAAAATCAATTATAAACCTAATTTTCGAATCCGACACCTCTTAAAATTCACAACAAATCATTCGTGCATTTTTAATTGGTTCAAAATTTGTGGACATATACTCAACTTATGTATGTATAACATATCCAAAATTACCACAATCCAATGGTCGGATTAAAAATTATAACCCCTTGAATATATCTCAAAAACCCCGATTAAATTTTTAATACCTCCAATCCGATAAAATACCGATAAAACACCTCAACAATAATTTCTTCATTTATAACCACATAAATAAATCCATCATTTATATCCACATAAAATAAATATTTCTTTATCATATGAATCAATAATTAATTATTCACAAATAATATTACGTAATCACAATTATGATAACCAGCCGCTCCTCAGAAAGAGGGGGCTTTCCAATAAGGATCTCTCCTTCTTGGGCGCCGCAATTAGGTGACCAAACCTCTCCTTAGATGAACTTTCTAGACATTTCCAATAATGTTATCTAATAATATTATTCAAATAATATGAATTATCGATCCGATAATGGGAATATCTTTATGCGGTGACAATTATTGAAACAAAGAATAATATAAAATACCAACGCAAAGAAATTATTGAATCAATAAAATAAACTATTGAACAAGAATCATCGTAATAATTATTGAGTAGTGCCTTCACGTAAGGATCAATAATTCAACAATCATCGCAATACCGTGCTACTATGCGCAACCACGCCAGACATCAGATTTTTTAACCACCGGGTATTCCAACAGTCTTAATTCAGTAATAACTACGCCAAGTTATTTTTAACCAACTTATATTTGTCGCTTTCCTCATCCAATCGCTTTTCACATGGGGCCCACATATGGTCGCTACTTGGCAGTTATGCGAATATTCCCCGACAAAGATTTAATATTCCACGACCAAACGAATATTCCCGACAAAGACGAATATTCCACGACCAAACGAATATTCCCCAATGAAATGAATATTTTATAACCACTTGCTTATTTTGAAATATTTATGTATTTAACCCTTAACTATCCACATTAATCAAATCAACCCTTACTATTTCAAAATAATAAATAAAGGAAATTCCTTTTTATTTAAAAAATTTCTGGTCTTACAACCTCCCTCCTTATGAAATTTCGTCCTCGAAATTGACGTACGATACCTGGTGTTTCAAAAGATAAAGATACCTCGCTTTCATTTTCGCTTCCAACTCCCGTGTCATTTCCTCAATAAAGCATGGTTTCTCCACAAAACTTTAACTTATGGTATAACCTCTCGGTGACATAGGTCATGTTCTTTCCTCTACAAAATCTTGACAGTACCTCTCCTCGCACGTTAAGTCTTCTCTATCTATCTCGGTTCTAACTCTAACTCAATGACGTTTTTCGGTCGTCCACATATTTACGTAACATCGATACGTGAAAAATGTTATGAACACGCGTCATACTTGGTGGTAAAACGAATCTATAGGCCACGCCCTATTCGATCGAGAATTTCAAATGGATTAATAAATCGAAGGTTTGAGCTTTCCTCACCTCACCGATTCTCGCTTTTAAAATAACAACTTCTTGCACCTCCTTCTTCAAATTCATCAGCTCCGGTGTGTAGCTTGAATGACTTTTAACTTTATCGATTAAAGTCGACTATACTCGTATATCATCACGCACTCAGATATCATCACGTGGGTACCTAGAGTTTTCATCTCCATCTCTATTATTTGTATATTATACGAAATGAGTCTTTGACAATATTGTACTCGTACTTGTATACGATCTTCTACTCAACACGTCAGCTACCACGTTCGCTTTTCCAGGATGGCATGGTCAGAACATATGCTGAAATGAGTCTCCTCTTGAGTTCTTCGAAGCTCTTCCCACATTCCTTGCTCCATTTGAATTTTGTATCTCTATGAGTCAGCTACGTTAATGGAATAGCGATTCGAGAATATCCTTCAACGAATCTCCGATAATAACCAACTAAGCCTAGAAAGCTACGTATTTCGATTACCGACTTAGGTTGCTCTCAACTGTGACTCATATCCCAATCTTGGATAGCACGTCACAATGACACCTATCAGTTTACTATCGCACGAATATGACGTCCCCTACAGAGAGTCTGGCTTAGGTGAATTCCACAAAGGAAGTCACAAGATAAAGGCTCATGTACCAAATTCTATAGTTGAATTTTTAACTCCTGAAGTTCAATAGGAGCCATTCGATATGAGATTTTAGAAATGAGTTTTGTACCGGGTTCAAAGTCGATACAAAATTTAATATCAGTCTTTGGGAGTAAGCCAATAAATTCTTCAGAAATACGTCAGGAAAAAATCAATAACAACAAGAATATTATTCAAATCTGACGTGTCTTTATTCAAATCCATAACATGGACTAAGAAAACTTGACATCCGTAATAAACGAATGACTTCATGGCTTGATATGAAAATGTTTGACTACAATGGTTTGATTGCTTGAATTCGAATAACAGGTTGCTTAGGAATATGAAAACTAACAACCTTACAAAAGCAATCAATTTTGGCATGATGAGTAGTTAACCAATCAATCCCCAAAAGCAAGTATCTTTAAAGAGATAAGGTCAACGGGTAAGGTAGTAATGGTGCCAACTTGAATCAAACAAGATTTTTAAACAACGGATGTAATGAAAGTTTCTCCTAACGGAGTCTCCATAAATAGGTCAAAGTCTAATTTCTCCGTAGTCAAGTTCAAACGTTGAGCGCAAGCAAGAGAGATAAAAGAATGGGTAGAACCGGTATCTAGTAAGGTATAAACTTCACAAGAATTTATAATTAACTAACCTGCTAAACTTCGTCGGGTTCCTCGCATTTTGACCGGTCACGACAAACGCTCTTCCGAGAATTGTTGACTTTGACTTTTCTCGACATCCTTTTGAGTCACCGCCTCACATTGCACTAGGTTTCGATATCGTATAATCTCGAGCGATATGTCCTTTTTTCCACAATTATAGCATACCTTAAACTGTTGTGGGCGCTTTGGGTGATATGTCCCTCTTTCCGCATTTGTAACATACCTGACCGATGGTCTTTCTCCTCCTTGAAACCGATTGCCCTTTGGCGGCGCGTCTTCACATGGTCGTTGTTGAATCTCCTCTTTTAAAATCTCCTCCCAACTCGCTTCTTCTATTTTCATGGCCACGATTACCACCAGAGTGGTTACCGCCTTTAATCCGTATTCTTCTTTCTCCACCGGTTATCGTTATTCGATGATCGCTATCTTTGGTATGATCTCGGTTATGGTCCCTCGGTTGAACGTATTTCGTTATCTCGCTTCTAACAATCGGAGCCTCATTTACAACATCCGAATAGAGAAAATTTATAAGAAATGAGATACCGACGATATCGCCGTTTCAAACCTCTCGAAACATCCAGCGTCATCGTTCCTCATTCTCCACCAAATGAGGTGCAAACCGGATAACTCCGCGAACTTCGCCTCGTCTTTGACACACCATGTTATTCTACTTTCTAGTCTAATAAACTCCACTTCCTTCATACGACGAATACTTTCGTGGAAGTACTTGTCATTGAACTATTTCAAACGTCTCCCAAGACATCTTTGAGTCAAATTGAATGGGTACGCTTCGATTCCCACCAAAGAATCGCTGCGCCACGGAACATAAAAGTAGCGAATGGAACTTTCGTTCCTTCGTGCATCCCAAGACATCGAATATCTTGGTAATTTGCTTGACCCATGTTTCCGCCATGATCGGATCTGGCTTTCCCAGAGTTACTCGTGGTCCCAACTCTTTGAATCTGCTTGGTTGTGACCACCCGTGAATTGCTATCATCTCCTCCTCAGATTTTGAACACGAAGTCTCCTCGTCGATTTTGCATGAATCTGCAAAAGCTTCTAAACATCCCTCGTTCATCATCTCGCTTTCGGTGGTGTTATTCACGGAGGTACATTGCCACTTGCTGTTGCGTTCTCCTCGTTGTTAAGTACGAGCATCTCTCACGGTCTCATTTACACCACTATTAATATTCTCATTCGACATTCTCAATTCTTTGTCATAAAACAAGGGTTAATTAAGGAAATCAATCACATAATATCCCTATATAATCCACCAACTAACGAATAAGCTAAGGTAGGACACACTAGCAAAAGGATTTACTCGCCTCCCTCCTAGTTCTATTCCCCGATCTCCGCCAGAGATCATATCCCTAAGCTCGATACCAACCGTGATTTACCCCAAAATAGGTCCATTCCATCCAACCCATTCTGAGTCGCCAAATACATGGTACGTAAACAACTACAACTTTATTATCACAACAATAAAATCGTGAGTTTAAATACAAATATTATCTTCTAGACAATATTTATACTCAAATAAATCCTCATCACATTTATTGATAAATTATTTTACAATAATGGTGAGGACTACTAAACAACTCTCTCTAACCTTCATTCCATACCCCGACTAAGCACTCGCTACATTCTCGCCTCTGAAGAAGAAAATGGAACAACAAGGAAAAGGGTGAGCTCAACTATCCCAGTAAAGAATGTTATGACTAAGATAATATACAACAAATTATCGTTAGTCTCCAACAGGGAAAAATCTGATAGAATACAATAGACAACAAGTTTCAGATCAATATTCGCAATGAAAATAATAATTCATAGAAGAGTTACGTAGAGAATGAAATCTACTATAATCTATGAATTTAACGGTCCATCATCAATATTTTATCCTCAGAACATCAATCAATATTCATCTCAAATCAAATATTCATCTTTGCACTACAGGCCAAAGATATTCATCAATCGGACATGTTCATCTCAACACCTGTTCATCTTTGCACTAAAGGCCAAAGATATTCTTCAGAAATCATTCATCTTTGCACTACAGGCCAAAGATATTCAATAATATCATCATTTAAGACTGAGGATGATGAAAAAAAATATTTTTAAAGAACGAATCCAGTGAAACAAAATGTCAAGGATTAAGGATTCATACTTGGTTTTATCCACGTCCAAAAATACCTCAAAAATAATCATAGTGGTGTAAAATTCAAGAATGATCAAAACATGGATACAATCAAAGCTAGTATCCAAAATAGATGTTTTGGACAAAAAGAAGAAATTTTATTTTTTTGGTGAATAGTCTTCAGATACGTGAATAGTGCAGTATATCGTGAATAGTCTGCCAGATACGTGAATAATCACCAGTATCATGAATAGTAAATCCGACACCAAAAGATAGAAATTCCACAAAAATATCTTCACGCTTACATGAATAGTACTGCGTGAATAGTAACTTCGTGAATAGTAACTCATGAATAGTAACTCGTGAATAAGAACTCATGAATAGTAACCCAAACATGAAAAAGTTTCAAATTTGATAAAACTTCTTGAGATCAACATTTCAATATAATGATATCAAAGAAATAATATCATTACTGAAAAAAAAATAATATCCTTACCTCAAAGAATCAAGATTTCTAAGGAAAGATCTAAGTGATCTTTGAATGAAACTTGTCTTTGAGCAATAACTCTCAAAGTATCTAAATACTCACAAAATACGCTCAATAATATAGAGAGAGAAAGAGAAAAACTTGTTTACGGTGTGATTTTCAATTCTAACTTAGCCTCTCTATTTATAGGAAAATGTTAGCCACCAAGGCAGACTTAACTCCTAACCTCGATGGCTTTACTCGCTACTATTGCCACCCACCACATTTGAAATAAAATTCAGCACATTTTTTCACCAACCACAAGTGGGGCCCACTCAATTCTAGAATTTTCCACCAAAATCAATTATAAACCTAATTTCCGAATCCGACACCTCTTAAAATTCACAACAAATCATTCGTGCATTTTTAACGGTTCAAAATTTGTGGACATATACTCAACTTATGTATGTATAACATATCCAAAAATTTTCACAATCCAACGGTCGGATTAAAAATTATAACCCCCGCAATATATCTCAAAACCCCTGATTAAATTTTTAATACCTCCAATCCGATAAAATACTGATAAAACACCTCAACAATAATTTCTTCATTTATAACCACATAAATAAATCCATCATTTATATCCACATAAAATAAATATTTCTTTATCATATGAATCAATAATTAATTATTCACAAATAATATTACGAGAATCACAATTATGACAACCAGCCGCTCCTCAGAGAAGGGGGCTTTCCAATAAGGATCTCTCATTCGGGCGCCGCAATTAGGTGACCAAACCTCTCTTGACGTAACTTTCTAGACATTGCCAATAATGTTATCTAATAATATTATTCAAATAATATGAATTCTTCGATCCGATAATGGGAAATCTTGTGTGCGACAATTATTGAAACAAAGAATAATATAAAATACCAACGCAAAGAATTATTGAATCAATAAAATAAACTATTGAATAATAATTCATCGTAATAATTATTGAGTAGTGCCTTCTTACGTAAGGATCAATAATTCAACAATCATCAAGCAATACCGTGTGTCTTTCAACCACGCCAGACATCGTATTTTAACCACCGGGTATTCCATGATGTCTAATTGAGAATAACTACGTAGCAAGTATTTTTAACCAACTTATATTTGTCGTTTTCCTCATCCAATCGCTTTCAAGTTATGGGGCCCACATGGTCATTTGCGCCATTGCATGCGAATATTCCCGACAAGATTTAATATTCCACGACCAAACGAATATTCTCGACAAAGATTAATATTCCACGACCAAACGAATATTCCCTACAAAATGAATATTTTATAACCACTTGCTTATTTTGAAATATTTGCGTATTTAACCTTTAACTATCCACATTAATCAAATCAACCCTTACTATTTCAAAATAATAAATAAAGGAAATTCCTTTTTATTTAAAAAAATTTCGGGGTCTTACACGGTGTCAATACGAAACGTTTCAAAATTATGATGAAATGGAATATGGTACCAATACAACACATTTTATACTACAATCCTCCTCGTCTGTAAAATTAACATATATAATAGTTGGCAATGAAGTAATTCCAGGGCCATTAGCAACACGTGACTGGAGGCATGCAAAACTTAGGTGTGGAATTGATCAATTAATTTGGCATACAGTCCCAGTGATGAAGACAGACCCCATATACAACACAATTAACAGTGAGGTTATTTATACTCCTAAAACTGCTACAAGCTCATCCTTCAAGATTTGTATAACTGAATACTGCGGAAGTAACTATAATAACATTGGTAAGTGGAAATAATACACCAAATATTAGCCATATAATGTGTGGGAGTTTTTTAGTTGTAGAGAAGCAAAGAATGTTAAAGAAGGGAAGGGAAGGGAAGAGAAGGGAAAGTTTTACTTTCTTTTCTCTAGTTTTTTCTCAAAAGTGAAAACGCACTCACTTTCCTAATTGTGTAATACTTATTTACTAATTGTGTAATAATAGAGAGCAACAATACTTATTTACTTATTTACTAATTGTGTAATAATAGAGAGCAACAATACGTGAGTACTTACTTAGTACACATTTTATTATTATTATTATTATTATTATTATTATTATTATTATTATTATTATTATAATGCAGAGAATAATTTTTCTCTTTTCTTTCTAAATGAAGGCATCCAAGGAATAGGAGTGAACTATGGGCTGCTGGGTGATAATCTTCCCCCACCAAATCAAGTCATTGCTCTCTTGCACTCAAGAAACATCAAAAAAAATACGGATTTTTGATCCGAATCCCGATGTCTTGAACGCTATACAAGGTTCCAACATCAGCGTTATCCTCGGAGTCCGAAATGAAGACCTTCAGCAACTATCAACCAGTTCATCATTTGCAACAACATGGGTTAACAACAATGTCGTACCACATGCATCATCCGTGAAATTCGCATATATAGTGTGACGCCCCCAAAATAGGTATACATCACCTATTCCGAAATATCGATATACTAGATGTAAACAACTACAACTTTATTATTACAACAAGAAATCGCGAAGTTTGAATACAAATATTATCTTCTGATAATATCTATATTTCAAATAAATCCTCATCACATTTATTGATACATTAATTTACAAAATGGTGAGGACTACTAAACAATCCTTTTCTAAAACCTTCATTCCAAATACCCCGACTCGTCGTCTTCGCTATATTCTCGCCTCCCGGAAAAAATGGAACAAAAGGAAAAGGGTGAAATTAATAACTACCATAAAGAATAATATTATTTAAGATAATATACAACAAATTATCGTTAATCTTGACGGGAAAAATATAATAGAATCTGATAGACAAATAAATTTTAAATCAATATTCGCAATGAAATAATAATTCATTAGAAGAGTTAAGTAGAGAATGCAAACTACTATCTTCTATGTATGAATTTAAAAGTTCATCGCTCATCTTTTATCCCTCATAACATCAATCAATATACATCCTGAATCAAATTTTCATCTTCACTACATGCGCCAAAGATATTCATCACTTAATTATGTATCATTTAAACACTGCTCATCTTTCAGACTACGCGCCAAAAGATATTCTTCAGAAATCATTCATCTGCAGACTATTCGTCAAAAGATATTCTTAAGAAATCATTCATCTTCTGCACACACTGCCAAAGATATTCCATAATATCATCATTTAAGACCGAGGATGATGTAAAATATTTTTTTTAAAGAAAACGAATCCAAATAAACAAAATGACAAGGATTAAGGATTAAGGATTCGTACTTGGTTTTATCCATGTCCAAAATACCTCAAAAATAATCATAGTGGTGTAAAATTCAAGAATGATCAAAACATGGATACAATCGAGTAGTTAGTATCCGGAATAGATATTTTAGACAAAAAGAAAAATTTTATTTTTCGAATAAATAGTCAGATATCGTGAATAGTCTGATATCGTGAATAAGAATCTCAACACCAAAAGATAGAAATTCCACAAAAACATCTTCACGCTTCATGAATAAAGACTCGTGAATAAGAACTCGTGAATAAGAACTCATGAATAAGAACTCGTGAATAATAATCTTCATGAATAATAACCCATGAATAGTAACCCGACGTGAAAAAGTTCCAAATTTGATAAAAACTTGGATCAACATTTCAAAGATAATGATATTGAAGAAATAATATCATTCTGAAAAAAAATAATATCCCTTACCTCAAAAGAAAGAAGATTTGACCTGGAATAATTATTGAATGAACTTGCACCAGATATCAATACTCAAAGTATACTCAAAATACTTTCACAAGAATACGCAAAATATCGAGAGAAATAGAGAAAACTTCGGTTTACGGTGTGATTTTCGATTCTAACCCAAGACCCTATTTATAGGAAATTCTTAGAACACCAAAAAGCAGAAAAATTTAATATAATATTAATATAATTATACAAATTTTCCTTAGCCCACCTTTTGGTCAAAACACCAGCCACACATGTTAATGATGTCCAAAAAATACAAAAAAACGTTTTTCTTAACAAAATAATTTAAACTCCCAAAAATCAATTATTTTGAAATTTGGGAACTTCAATAATTCATAATAAATAAATATTTCATCAGAAAATTCGAATCTCATGAGTTTTTATAGGAAATTCAATTCTCTACAACTTTGCAGAAGAAAGTTTTTCCAAATTCCAAATAGAAATTGACCGAAATCCACAAACGGGTGATTTTACAAAGTTTATAATCAAATTTCTATCAATAATTGTGTCCACCAACACACAAAACATGTGTTAAACATTTAATCTGGCAAAATACTCTTCCTCCTCATATACTCATATATCCCACATTCATTGTAAAAATATCACCGTTAATATATTATTAAAATAATATATTTAAATGAATTATTTTATCGTAAAAAGATAAAATATTAATTTTCAACAATTGTCATTTTAAAAATTTCTCCATCTATATCCACATAAAATCAATATTTTCCTCATCGTATAAATCAATAATTAATTATTCACAAATAATATTACAGAATCACAATATCGACAACCGCGCAGCCTCCCTGAAGAAGAGGCTTTCCAATAAGAATTTCTTCTTCTTTACTACTGCCGCAATTAGATGACCAAACCTCTCCTGCATGTAACTTTCTAGACATTGCCAATAATGTTATCTAATAATATTATTCGGATAATATGAATTATTGCTTCGATAATGAAAAATACTATGTAATGACAATTATTGAAACAACAAAGAATATAAAATATCAACGCAAAGAATTATTAACTCAATAAAATAATCGAATTAAAGAATTATCGTAACCATTATCGAGTAGTGCGCTTCTTTACGTAAGAATCAATAATTGGTGTAATACCGCTGGTGTCTTCTTGCTCAACAACGGCGTATTAGTGTGTTTTTAACCAACGGAATATTCCAACAAAGATTAATCTTGAATAACTTCGCTAATTATTTAAAAACAACTTATATTTGTCGTTTTCTTCATCCAATCGCTTTCACATGGGGCCCACACATTTATCAAGGTCAATCGCATTTAATATTCCCCGACAAAGATTGAATATTCCACCACCAAAACAAATATTCCCCACAACAATGAATATTTTATAACCACTGCTTATTTTGAAATATTTATGTATTTAACCCTTAACTATCCACATTAATCAAATCAACCCTTACTATTTCAAAATAATAAATAAAGAAAATTCCTTTTTATTTAAAATTTTTTTCGGGGTCTTACATATAGTGGCAGGTAATGAAGTAATTCCAGAACCACTGGGAACATATGTACTTGGAGCCATGCAAAACTTAATGGCTGCATTAAAGTTTGCAAACATTTTAGTACCAGTTAGTACTGCAGTTCCATCACAAGTACTAGGATCATCATATCCTCCTTCAGCTGGATCGTTTGCGGAAACTGTGATATCAACTATCAAATCAATTGTGGATTTTTGGTGCACAAAAAGGTCCTCTTCTTGTTAATACGTATCCTTACTTTTCCTATATTGGTGATCCTTCACACGTGGAGCTAGATTACACACTTTTCAAGGATACTGCTCACGGTGTGACTGATGGAGCACTTCTGTATACTAATATTTTCGATGCCATGGTCGATGCAACTTATTCTGCCCTTGAAAAGGCAGGCGGATCAGATGTTGAGATTGTTGTATCGGAGACTGGTTGGCCAAGTGCTGATAATGGAGATTCGACTACTAAGGAAAATGCTCAAATATATGTGAATAATTTGATTGATCATGTTTCATCTGGGAAGGGAACACCAAAGAGGCCAGGCAAAGACTTGGAGACTTATGTGTTTGCGCTATTCAACGAGGATCTTAAGCCTGCTGGTACTGAGCAGAATTTTGGGCTATATTACCCTAATATGACTGAGGTTTACCATGTTAATTTTCCAGTTGCTTAGGATTAAACTCAAATGCATGTCCACCGTAACTAGGTAATTGTTTTGATTAGAAAACCTAATGTCAATTGTATAAACCATGGCATGGAAATAACTTGCAATATTTAGAAGCAACAAGTTGTATGGAATAAAGCTCACTGGAATTATCAAAATGATTGTATTTTTTATTTTTCTCTTCTTTTTTTTCCAATGTTGCCTTGTATGTTGCTGATTATCTATGGAATGGTCGAGTTTTAAAAGAGAAACTAGAGCTGGAATAGAATTTGGATAAATTAGAAGCAAATTTAGGAATTCTTTAAATATTGTTTTGGCTATCAAAAACACTCACCAATGGTTTGAATAATGAGTAGACAATTTGATCTTTTGAAATTTTCTGGTGTCTCACACCTTGGGGCTTATAATGGTTTTCATAAGAATGGATTTTTGGAAAGAAGCTTATTTCTCTTTAGGGAGATTACTGAAGATTTATTCGAAGCTTAAATGTTAAAGTTTCCTCTCAACATCTATCTTTATTTAGACTTCCTAGAGGTGCTTCTAAGACTAAAATAGGATCACGTGTGTTGTTATCTATCAGCACTAGTAATGAAGAGCATAGGAAAAGAGAGATCATTTGGTATGTAGGGAGTAGGTGTGTCGCCCTAGGTAGGAAGGGCAGAAGGGGATTAGGATTGAGGCACTTTGCTTAAATAACCTTTTACAGGATGAAAGTGGCTTTTGGCGTTTCCCTACAGAATTTTAGCTCTGCCTAGTAAGGAGTAAGTATGGACTCAACCACGAATGGTTGAGATGCCATCAGATCCCGCGCTTTTAATCCTAGTCTATAAGAGTTCATCCCGCAAGACTAATCAATTTTCCTTCTCACTCTTTCAGCATTTTAGTACAGTAAAGATTATTATTTGTTACCTTGTCAGTCTCGACTTGGTGATCTTTTTTCAGCAACTTGAATATCGTACAACCTCCCTTCACATATCTTTTCAGCACGATAGATTCCACTGCAAATTTCGGAGATGAGATAAGACTTTCATCTCACTAGTTTAATGCAATACTAAATTAAATACGTAAACGCTTGAAAATTATGATGAAATGGAATATGGTACCAATACAACACATTTTATACTACAATCCTCCTCGTCTGTAAAATTCACATATATAATAGTTGGCAATGAAGTAATTCCAGGGGCCATTAGCAACACGTGACTGGAGGCATGCAAAACTTAGGTGTGGAATTGATCTATTAATTTGGCATACAGTCCCAGTGATGAAGACAGACCCCATATATAACACATTTAACAGTGTGGTTATTTATACTCCTAAAACTGCTTCAAGCTCATCCTTCAAGATTTGTATAACTCGAATCTTTGCGGAAGTAACTATAATAACATTGGTAAGTGGAAATAATACACCAAACATTAGCCATATCAAGACTAAGAAAGCTTTGAAGACCTCAAAAATTTACAAATATTCTATGTTTTATCTACAACTTTGATCAACCTTTAACAACTTGTGTGGGAGTTTTTAGTTGTAGAAAGCAAAGAATTTTAAAGATGAGGAGAAGGGAAAAGTTTTGCTTTCTTTTCTCTAGTTTTTTCTCAAAAGTCAAAACGCACTCACTTTCCTTAGCTTTCTTTTCTTTTCTTCTCCAACTAAAACTCAAAAGACTCCACTTTCTTTACCTCTCAAAGACACCACTTCTTGTTGTTTCCCTTCACTTTCTTGTATTTTCTCTCCAAATTAAAACTCAAAGACATGGACTTAAAAATTGTAGTGATCGAGGAGTATTTAAAATGAGGAATACTTTTCAATATTTGAAAATAACGGAAACATACACATGAAACTTGTCCCCATTGTGACTCGATGTCTCCTTGTGCATAGCTATCTGCAAATTAATTTAGTGAATGTCTACCATTATGAAGCAATCTTTTAAAAAAAAGCAATCCTTTAAAAATCTCTTTGTACTGCCAAAGCCAAAGCCAAACCAATCATCACAAGTCACTCCTACACTACAAACAACTTAAACTATTGGATTATAAAACCCCGCTCAACTAATTCTTTAACAGCCACTTAGATACCTATTGCAAGAAAATTCGGAGACCTCGTGTTCAAATAGCTCCATATACTGAGTTATAATCCTCTGGCCTTTCTAAAATTGACTGAATTTAATTATTTGTTTCTAAAATTGACTGAGTTATAATCCAAATATTTCCTTCCCCAGAATCATTAATTATTTGTTTCAATTTTGATCTCACTGTCAACCTCAATGTTATGCCCCACCCCCACATGATCAATTGAATGATACTCCCAAAACATTGAATGTCATTTTCCAACTCTGCCTCCTTTGGACTCGTATCCTCGATCTCCTGCTACATGTAAATGTTCATTATATTTTGTCTGCTCAACTACAAACCTTATTATGCTTGTCATACTAAACTAATTTGAAACTTATCCATAATCCTTTTGATGCGTTTGAAGAGCAAGTATGTCAGTTTATGGAAATATTTGATCCTGTTTATGGAAAGGTTTGAAAGATTTGATCCAGTGGCAATTTGGTAATTTATGCCAAGTTTGGAGCGTCGAATTTTGGCATTTTCGAAGCCTAATTTCATTGAAAACGGGTCAACGATCAAAAGTCTGAAGGGTTTTTTGGTTAAATTCCATTGTTTAGTCCTTCAAAATTATATTTTACTGTTTTTGGGTTATTTTTATAATTTTTCTTACTAGTTTTTCTTTTCCGTTTTGGATTCTGTTTTTAGGGTTTTGTTATTTAAACGTTTGTTATGACGGGAAGAGGCAATTTTGATGAATAATAGACTTTTCTTATTTTCCAAAATTCTCTGAATTAGAATTTTGTCGCCTATTTCCTAAATTCGTAGAATCGAAAGGGTTATGTGGTTATTGTTTGGCAATCGCAGCGATTTAACAATTGATAACAATTTTTCGTTGTACTTACCACGCCACCTTTGCAGATTCATCATAGTAATCTCTTCATGGGAAAAATTCCAACAAAGGACTTAAAGTTATGCACATAGATTAAGAGATGTAATATTTTGTTTGATTGAAGTATAAAATTTCAAGATTAACTTTCTAAAATTTATTGAAATGATGAAAGAGAAACAAATTAGTCTTTAATCATAAGGATAATATGAAAATTAAGGTCATATTTATTTGCAAGAACCATATTTATTGGGATTGTACTTATTAATCCCAAGTTACTTGTTTGTTTTAAAATTGGACTTGCATTATTAGTCCCGAGATAACAAAATGACTTGATTTGGAAAATTATTTAATACTCCATCCGCTCCTTAATATAAGTCGTTTTAGAGAATTATTTTTGTTTCTTAATATAAGTCGTTTGAGAATTTCAAGTAAGCGTTAATTGCTTGGTTTCCAATATTATTCCAAGTAATAAATATAAATTTGGTTTTCTCACTATTTTTACCCAATAAATAATACTCTCTTTTTTTCAATACAAGGGCTATATATAGTCAATTGATATTATATTTAATGTTATACAATCATTTCTTTAATACTTGTACACAACTCTAAAATGACTTATATTAATGAACGGAGAGAGTATCATATACTACAAATTATTATAATCCCTATCATTTCTGGATTAAAATTTTTAGAAAAATTAATCTTTATTTTATATAAAATAATCCAGATATCATATTCTTTATATTTATACTCACGATACTAAGAATATGATCTCTTTGTTATTAATTACTTGTAATGATATAATAGTCCAAAAGAAAACCCTATAATTGGGTTGCTAGGAACAACATGTAATCAGAACATCAAAACATAAAATTGATGAATGAAACTGTAGCGGATATGCTAAGAAACTTTAGTGTAAATAGGTGGCGGTTACTTGGTATTTCATCGTATGATTGAAGAGATCGTCGTTGAATTGGTTCGCCCGATAAACAGTGTGAGTTATCTTCGTTAAATTGAAAATAATTAAATCGATTCCTTTTCCTCCTTTCCTTTTGTAAATCCCCTTTGATTCTCGCTGAATCCTCTCTCGATTTCAGCGATTCATCTCAAAACACCGAAATCTTCAAAATTTATAGAGACGAGAAAAAATTTGATTTGATTTTCTGAACGATTTTGAGATGATCGGCATGCCCCAACAAACCATAGCTGAACTCCAACTCCTTGAAACAGGCAAGGCTTCTCCCGATTCATTGGATACCAATTTCGTTACTCGGGAGGTCGGTTTCTCGATATATTTATCCTAATTTTATGTTTCCTTAATTGTTTTTCTCATTTCAATTGACTAACAATGATTTGTTTTCTTCCCATTCTTTACGTGTAGGTCAGCGAGGAAGGAGCTTATGTCTCTAATGATATGTATATGTAGTCGTATACATATTCGATATACTACATATTAATTTGTACTATAGATTGATTTTGTAATTGTGTGTTAATTCATATTACGAACATTATTATTGTCAAAACATATATAAGATTTTTCATAAGATAATTTACCATTGATCATAGAATCTTTCTTTGAGTCTTTTAATATTTATTATTAAAAGGATTGATTTAATTGTTAAATCAAATTATGATCAAATAGAGATAAATTATGGACTTATGAAATTAGTTTAAATGTATCGAATTATATTAATTGATTCTCAAAATATTTATGTACATTTATAGATGAAATATTTACGATTTATTAGTGTATGGTTTATTTAATTAATTCACTGATCGAAGTGCAATTACAATTATTTAGTGGAATTAATTGTAATTAATATTTATTTTGAAAATTATTATTAGATAGTAATATCTAAATAAGTATTGAGTCGAACATGAATCCTTTAGAATCTCTTTCCTAGCCTAATATGAACCAGATTCTTTAGAGAGAGTAAGGATCAATGTTATTATATACGTCATTGATCAAAAACGTATGGGAGATTTTTCTATCAGAAGAAAACACAAAAAATACGTATTCTCTCTTTCAGCCTAAGAAAAATAAAGTTGGAGTTTTTCTACAAGGATACTTTGGAGACCACACTCTAAGTTCAGCATAAGGTTATAGGAAAGAAGATCTTGAGGATATAAGTGACTGTATGAAGATTCAGAACGTGCTCATCTAATCAAATCCGGACCCTATTTTTTATTTTTTGCTTTTTTAAGACAACTAAAAAAATTTAATATTTATGGGCTGAATTTTTTCATATATCTGATGTTTTGGGCGTGATTTGGATACCTATACCAAAATGTATGTACAATCTGCATGGTATCGCATGCACTGCTTTTGTTATACGATCCAAATCACATCCAAAACATCAGATATATAAAAATTCCAAACGTATAAAATATTAAAAAAATTAGTTGTTTTAAAAAAAAAAAAAGTCCGTATTTTAAGAAAGTCAAGAGTCCTGGATAGGAACCGGACTCTCTCTCTCTCTCTCTCTATATATATATATATATATATATATATATATATATATATATATTTTGTTGTTTGTATAAACTCATAAAGATGATCTTGATTTTATTTATTTAAATTTTTTGAAACCTATTTTCGGATTATTTTTTTCCTTCATAACCACCATCTCCTCCATAACTCAGCACAAAAGATCTCCAAAAGAAAAAAAATTCATTTCTTGATGTTAAAAACAAAGGGATTTGGGTTTGATTAGAAATGTTGGTTCTGCTATTAGTAGATCTAAGAGGATGGATTGGGGGCTTATCCCTATGCCCAAGTAAACTACCACCGATACAATTATTACTCCTCTTTGCATAATTAATGAGGGAAGAACAAGAACCCTTGATGTTTTCTTCGAGATCTGCCTTGAGGAAGCACTTTTGATCATTGGATGATCTATTTTGGGTTTTTGCAGAAAATCCCACATAGTTTTTGATGTTCCATAACCACCATCACCTCCATAGCTACCTTCACGACTACAGTAATAATAATAATTTTATTTTTAAATAATAATAATAATAATAATAATAATGATTATAATAATACTAATAATAATAATTCTTCCATTTTAAAATATTAAATAATTTTATATTTTTAAAGTGAACTTAAAATATTTTAAAATTAAAAAAAATAATATGAATTCATTAATTTTATATAAATATATTTGTAAAAATTATACATTAATATATTTTATTATTAATTAATTTTATTATTTGTTATTTAAAAAAAGTCCAAGCTTGAAAACCAAAAAAATAAACTAAAGTTATTTTGTTATTATTATTAAAAAAATTCTAAGGTGGGTCTTATATTCTACGTAAAGCGTGGCCATGTAGGTGGCATGTAGACTTTCTCATTAAGTTTTTAATGAGCGATTTTTCAAATTTTTGTAAAGAAATTACAGTTTAATAAGTTGATCGTAAAAAAATTCAATTCAATAATACATTTGTAAATCGAGATCGAGTAAAGTAAGAAAAAGTGTTTTTAAACCCCATCATGAAATGGAAAATTGATATACAAGCATTTCTTAGCTCATTCACTCTTAGAGGAGGAAGTGAAATAATGTGATGTGTAATATATATATTTGATTTTATATATATATATATATATATATATATATTGATTATTAATTATTAATTATTAAGTTAAGAACCTAATTATTTTCTTTATTTAATTTAAATTTCAGCTTTTAAATTGTAATATACAGAAAGACCCCATGATTTTTTAGAATAAAATTAATTATGTATTTAGTCAAAATTAACTATAAATGTGTTTAAGATTTGAATTAAAATATGTGTTTGAGCTAGGATAAATTATCCTAATGTTCATTTATTATAATTTTATATTTAGGATTTGTTCAATACTAATATTTTTATATTTCACAATATCGAGGTAAGGGGCTTTCCGAACTATTTAGTGTTTTTAAATTATCGTTTATTTTTATGTATTCATTAGTAATTTTTCGGATACCTAAATGCAAGGTTTCAAAACTTCTATTTTATTTAAGGTTTCTATTTAAATTAAAATGTTATATTCGTTTATTCAAAACTTCGAATCAAGTATTTATTTTTAAATTAGGAAATTAAATTATATTATTTTGAATTGTGGAAAAGTATCATTTAGAATATCAATAATATTGAGAAAATATTTTGAAATCCTCAGTTTGATTATGTATAGAACTCGTTTTTGATTACGATTAATTTCGGAGCTAATATAAGACCTACTAAGGCGTACACTTTAATTTAGATGCCCTTCGGGGAGCGTGCATTTTTATAGATACCTTAGTAGGGTGCGTATTATTGACTTTATCGAACTTTTGGATCGTGTTACAAGGCTATTGTAACCTTAGTCGTTAATGTGACGAATGAATTGTTTGAATTGTGATTTTGTGAGTATTTTGATACTTTGAGTGTTGCTATACAAGTTCCCTTGAGCACTATATATGGTATTCCAGTCAGAAGTACTGTCCTTTTGAGGTAAGAGATGCTATTTTTTTTATAAATGATATTATTTCTTTCAATATCATTATGCCGGAATATTGGTAAGGTTTTTCTTGTGAAATTCTTGTCTTTTTATGTCGAGGTTACTATTCATGTATACGGCATTATTCACGTATACGACACTATTCACCGAAAAATAAAATTTTCTCTTCTTTGTCCTAGATGTCTATTTTTGTTACTATCTTTGATTGTATCCATGTTTTGATCTTCATTCTTGAATTTTACTCCACTATGGTATATTATGGGGTGTTTTTGAACATGGATAAACCGAAGTACGGATCCTTAATATTTATTCTTTTGTCTCACTGGATTCATTTTCTTTAAAATATTTTTCATCATCCTCAGTCCTAAATGATGATATAACTGAATATATTTGGCCTGTAGTGCAAAGATGAATGATTTTTCGATGAACATCTTTGGCTGTAGTGCAAAAGATGAGCAGTGTGTTGAGATGAACATGACTAATGATGAATATCTTTGGCCCGTAGATGCAAAGATGAATATTTGATTCAAAATGTATATTGATTGATATTACAAGGATAAAATATTGATGATGGACTTTAAAATCATAGAAGATAGTAGATTTCATTCTCTACTTAACTCTTCTAAATGAATTGTTATTTTCGTTGCGAATATTGATTTAAAACTTGTTATCTATTAAATTCTATCAGATTTTTTCCTGTTGAGGACTAACGATAATTTGTTCTATATTATCTTAGTCATAATATTCTTTACTGGGCTAGTTGAGCTCACCCTTTTCCTTTTTGTTCCATTTTTCTTCTCAGGAGTAGCGAGTACTAGTTGGGGTATGGAATGATGGTTCTAGAAAGTTATTTTAGTGGTCCTCACTATTTTTTGTAAAATAGTGTATCAATAATTGTAATGAGGACTTATTTGAGTGTGGATATTATCTAGAAGACAATATTTGTTTTTAAACTCACAGTTTATGTGTTGTCATATTTTGCACGATAATTGTATTAATAAAGCTGTAGTTGTTTCTGTACCATGTATTTGGCGACTCAGAATGGGTGATGTATAACTATTTTGGGGGCGTCACAGTTGGTATTAGAGCTTAGGGATATGGTCTCTGGCGGAGATCGGGGAATAGAACTAGGAGGGGAGAGACGAGTAAATCATTCGCTAGTGTGTCGTACCTAAGCTTATTTGTTGGTTGATCAGAGTATAGGGTTATTATGTTGCATGTCAATTTCTTTAATTAACCCTTATTTTGTGACAGTATTTAATTAAAATGGCAGTTAAAAATATTAATGATGAAGTGAATAAGACCGTGGAAACACCTTTAATCACCAACCAGGAGAACGTGCAACAGGATGACAATGTTCCTCCTGTAAACAACACAACTGAGCAGACGATGAATAATGAGATGTTTAGAAGCTTTTTGCGGTTCATGTGACGCCCCCAAAATAGGTATACATCACCCATTCTGAGTCGCCAGATATCACACTATAAAAATCATTACAAACTTCATTTATACAACTATTGAACTATCGTGCAGAATACGACCACAGTTAAACTGTGAGTTTTAATACAAATGTATGTAACTCTCATGGTGCCTCGACCACAACCTTACAATGGTACTTTACATAAAAGTACAATAATAAGCTTTTAGAAATTAAAATCTTTGGAAAATACATAAGAAACCTTCGTACATGGGGAGGCGATGCGTCTGGGTTATGATTGATATCATATGTCCATAGAATTATCCTTGGTTGACCTAATAGTCCCCAAAGAAAAACAAGAAGATTACTATCATCTTCTTTCCAATGGTGAGTCTTCTCTTGACATATAATTATCTTCTTTTCTCCAATTGAGAATTATATTTCAAACAAACTTCAAAATCATATAGGTAGTGCTCGTAGATATACTCGTGAGTGGATGTGCACATCCACGTCTTATGATAACACGAGGTTGTATGTCATTAGACATCTTGTATGATAGTGGCAAAACACCCTTCCCAAAGTTGGGTTCACCTCACCCTATTCTATTCACCAAAATTAAATATCAAATGACGTATACAATACGACACACTTATCTAAAGTTCTCAATAAAATTATTTTCATACTATTTAGGGAGAACCTCAACAACTATAGACCACCGTTTTATTCCTCTGTTATCCCCGCTCGACCCGACAACACTCTTATTACCTAAAAGGAATTTTGAAACAAAAAGGTGAGCACAACTAGCCCAGTAAAGAATATCATGACTAAATATAATTTACATCATCAATAGCCTTCATCAGTAATAAATCAGAGATTTAGAACATATGGTAGATGATTAAACTTTTAAACCATAGTTGCAGCGGAACGAGCAATCCATTAGAAGAGTCAAATAGACCATCAGGTCTATTATCTTCTCTATGTTAAAAGTCCATCAATAATGTTTTATCCCTGTAACATCAATCAACAATTCTTGTTCCACAATCATATGAATAACTCATAATCATAATTGTGATTCTAAATTCCTCTTCGCACCCAGGACGAAGATAATTTTCATCACCTATCCTCACCTGAAACATCAAAAATCATGATTATACCAAATCACAATTCCTGCTCATAATCATACTAATAAATTCATCTTTGCACTACGACCAAAGATATTCATTAACAATTCATCTTTGCACTACAGGCCAAAGACATACAATTGTATTTTAGAAGAGTCAAGTAGAGCATGATATCTACTATCTTTTACGAATTAAAAGTGTATAATCGATATTTTATCGCTGAGACTCAGCTTAATAAATAATCCATATCATCGAATCATCCCTGCACTACGGCCAAGGATATTCATGTAATCATCAATGGTTATGATTATACCAAATAATCCCTGGTTATAATCATACCAATAATCATCCATCAACGACTACGCCGATGAGGACTTTTACCACATCATTTATAATATTACGTGTCATGATTATACCAAATGATCCCTAGTCATAATCATACCAATAAATAGTTCAAAATTCGAGAACAAAAGGAATTTCCTCATCAATCTAATGCGGATAAATAAGGTTAAATACGCAACATTTCAAATAAGTGCTGGGTTATAAAATATTCATCATTGCTTGTGAATATCTGCTTCGTCGTGTGGGAAACATTCGTATCGGTCGTATTCGGGGACGACGCAAAATACCTAGCAATCCGAAAGCCGCATTGAATAAGAAACGTATAAATATAAGTTTTTAAATAACTACGTATTGTCATTGCTATCACCGCTCGAAGATTTTATCGAGTCATATAATATCGCATTAAAGTATCTTTTCATTATCGAAGCAATAATTCATATTATCCTAATAATATTATTAGATAACATTATTGCAAATGTCTAGAAAGTTCCATTTAAGAAGAGGCCCGTAATATTTCAGAATGACTAATTATTGATTTATATGATGAGGGAAAATATTGATTTTATGTGGATATAGATGGAGAAAATTTTACAATTGTTGAACAATATTTTATCTTTTTCTGATAAAATATTCATTTAAATATATTATTTTAATAATATATTAACTATGGGATATTTTTACAATGAATGTGGGATATATGAGCATATGAGGAGGAAGAGTATTTTGTGGCATTAAATGTTTAACACATGTTTTGTGTGTTGGTGGACATTATCAATTCCAAATTTGATTATAAATGTGAAATCGCCCGCTTGTGGATTTCGTCGATTTTTATTTTGAATTTGGAAAACTTTCTTCTGGGTAAAGTTGTAGAGAATTGAATTCTATAAAACTCAAGTGAAATCTGAATTCTTCGATGAAAGGGCCATTTATTATGAATTATTGAAGTTCCGAAGCTCGAAATAATTGATTTTGGGAGTTTAAATTGTTTTTGTTAAGAAAAACGTTTTTGTATTTTTTGGACATCATTAACATGTGGCTGGTGTTTTTGACCAAAAGGTGGGCTAAGAAAAATTTGTATAATTACTTAGTATTATATTAAATTTTACCTTTGAGGAATTATTCTAAGCATTTTCCTATAAATAAGGTGCTTAGTAATCAAATCACAATTAAATCAAGTTTTCTCTCTATTTTCTCTCTCGATATTTCGAGTTTATTCTTGTGAGTATTTTTGAGCTGCTTTGAGTATTGCTAGGCCGACTATCTACTATCTGGTACTTAATTAAAAGTGTATAATCGATATTTTTATGGTGGACTAACACAATAAATAATCCATATCATCGAATCATCCTCGCACTCACACATATTTCATGAATTTCAATCATTTCAAAATCTCATCGGTTATGATGTAATAAATTAATTCATACCAATATAATCCCAAGGTTATAATCATATTCGTATGGTTAGTAAACTGATAAAGCTATCAGGACGTGCTATCCAAGATCACATGAGTCATAGCTTGAGAGCAACTCAAGTCAAATATCAAACACGAGGCTAGATTCGTTGAAGATATTCTCTAATCGCTATTCCGTTAACTTAGCCGGGGACCGGAAGACAAAATCTGAAATGGTGAATGCTAGAAGATGTAAGAGCTCAAGAGAACTCATTTCGCACATATTCTAACCATACCATCTCGAAAAATAACGGGTACCGACAACAGTAAGATCATATGGGAGTTTGGTGCCAATAACTTCAATGCTATTCTTAACCAAGTTTTCTCAGATGTGACGTAAATGAGATTGGTGAGATTACGATAACGCCAAAGATCCATATGTATCGCGGACCCAAGATTCAATTCACGATTAAGGCTTGTATGGGCAATCGTGAAGGACTATTATCGATAAGTAATTTCATCGTTAATATTCAACAATAGGCTTATTAAACAACATAAAGTATGACCCATTCGGCTCACTATACGGATAAAAATGTTGCTCTCCAATATGTTGGGATGAGGGTGAAGCAAATACTGGTTGACCCGACAAGACGCATGACTAATGATTCACAACGTGATACAAACCAGCATAAGATCACAAAGCCCATCAATGCACTACGGGCCAATGAGGACTTTTTACCACATCATTTATAATATTACAGTGATTATACCAAATGATCCCTAGTACATAATCAAAATCGGTATTTTGAGCAAGATTTGTGAGTATTTTGAGTAAGATACATACCAATAAATAGTTCATCTATGCACATAAGCCAAAGATACTCATCAATCAATAGTTCATCTACTGCACGTAAGCCAAAGATATACAATAAAGAATAGTAAAATCAATAATCAGCAGTTCATCTTTGCCAAAGATATACAATCTGTAAAACCAATAATCAACAATTCATCTTTGACGTAAGCAAAGATGACTTTCATCACAATATAAGCATGAAGATGATGACAATGATATAAGCATTAATCAAACGGGTTAAATCAAAGCGAAATCAATTATGTCATGATAACATGTGTATAGGATATTGAGAATCGTTATAATTGTTTAAATTACACACAAAGCAAGTTTTTGAACCCTACTCTTATTTAAACAAGTTCTCTAACCCTAATCTCTATTTGAGCTTATCCTACCTTGTTTATAATTATGCAAGTTTGTTATTCTGTCTTGTTTATAAATTACGCAAGTTCTTGAATTCTATTGAGAAAAGTTCTTAATTCTGTTTCCTTATTGGAAAATGTAACCTTAGCTTACCATTTTTGTTCAAGCAAGGTTTATTATATCTTTTCAATACTTTGAACTTTATTCTTAAAGCATGACTTTGATGCATTACACTATTCATTTATGGTTTATGACTACTCTATAATACGTCCGTTCTTGAACCCTTGCATTGTTATAAAACTTTTTGATTCAACTAATCCTTAGTTGATGTACATTGAACTCTAAACTACCTTGAAACTTATCCAAACCAAACTTCCTTTAAAAGGGAGACTTGTATGTTAAAACCGAAATGAACAACCCTATTATAGGGGATTATTTACGCGAAAGCATTTAAAATGTTTGTGCACAATACATGGTACGAAGGGTTGATCACCCTAAGTACGGGAAGAAGATCCATATAGTCTAATGATTATTAAGGGTTTAAGTTGAAAAACTTATCACCTAGGACATAGTTCATGGTCTTGTGACCCTCAGATGAATTCTAACTTGAGTTTTTGATTATCATTAATAGAGAATGTTATTCAATTTAATTGAGTTTATTCATTGCCAGTTATTATGTTCTTTCAAGTGGGCATTTGTTTTGCTCACTCTTACATATATATAACCATTGCTACTAAATTTGAGAAGGTTGACGAGCCAACCGCTAGTAAAGGGAATGGCAAGATGAACAAGTGTTGAAGACTTGTTAATTTGTTGAGACTTATGTTTTCAGGCTTAGTTTTAAATTATGTGATGTAATTAATTATTTTTTCGCATTTAAAGAATGTTTTAAGGTTAGACAACCCGAAATTTATTGGTTGAAGTTATGTAACCCTTTAATGGGAATATTTATTGCTTATTTTTTATTTAATTTGGGCAGCTAGAAATGCATGTTTGGACAGTGAACACGAAATCCTGTGGGAATGAAGTACCCAGATTTGGGGGTGTCACAGTTAAGGCTGTGGATTAAAAGATATATGATATACATTGAAAATATTTTTGAATGTGAATTCGTTTTGTTATTAATTGATTTCGATTTGAAAGTACGTCTTTAACGAACAAAAGAATTTTGAAAAAGTGTTTTGTAAATTGTACTTAATTCGGCTAGATAGAGAGGATTGTCACTTGCTGGGCTTCATCGCTCACCCCCTTACAGATTTTTACAGGTCCCATCGTTGAAAGTTGGGCACTTATTTGATACGCTTGGAATAGCTAGAGTTTAGTTTTAGATATTATTTCTTTTTGTTGCTGGATTTTGATAAACTCTTTGTTTTGAGTTGTTGCGTCTCCGTTATTCGAATGTGGTATTTATTAGTATTTCATTTGAATTAGATTAAAAGATATTTATTGGTTTAAAGCTAAGATTATTGTTGAGTTCTTTTGCTTGGGCTGCGCGTTATTGATATCGTTGCCTTACGAGCCATTGCGCTTGTGGCGTGTAGCACTTCGCCCCTGTAACGGGTTCAGAGTGTTACAAAGATGGTATTAGAGAAGTGACCCCTCATAGTGTGTCGGCTAGGAAACCCACACATTTTCTGGGGAGTGATTTTGGGATTTAACTGTGGGTTGCGATTCAACTAGACTTGAGAAATAGAGAGTGATAGATTTTAGGTTTGGACATCTTTATATTAGAAATTGGGTTTAATATAAAAGATCAAGTTGGATTAGTTTTATTGATTGCAGAATAGTTGAATACCATATTTGGAGACTACTTTGATAATGTGTAAGTTATGACCTTGAAAATTTTAGTACTTTTTAGATAACGGGCAAGTTAGAAAAATGAGAGTTATATTGGTTACGTTGTGGTGAATATATGATTTTGGTAATCATTTTATGATACAAGATTGAAAAGGTTGCTTAATTTGGTGTTCAAATCAATATAGAATAAGAAAGTGTCCAACGAATTTCTTATACTATTTTAACTTGAGGATAAGTATTGGGTGATGGTCTAGGTAGTTTATATGAAGTCCGAGACTTTTGGAGCATTATTTAGTTAGGGATCGAGTGTTAGAGCTTGTTTGTAATTAACTATCAATTTAGAGGACCAAATTTTTTAAAGGTGGGTAGAATGTAATACCCAATAAAAAAAATAATATATAATAATAAAATAGTAACAGGTTTATAATTAGATAATGGAATAGAAACTAATAATTACTTATACATATCTAAAACCTATAAGGATAAGTCAGTTAGACTGTAACAAACTTTTAATTCTAAAAGGACTGTTTTACTTGATAACCTATTTTGCAAAGAAATTAAAGATATTTAGATAACTAGAGAGAGAAAAGAACATAAAAACTATTTAGCTTTGGAGTACTGCAGAACATGGAAGAAGAAAAGAAAGAAAACTCAAAAAAGTAAAACTTAAACAATTCTTTTTTATTATGAGATGATATTTGCCTTATATATATATATATATATATATATATATATATATATATATATGATTAATTTTGTAATCAATCATTATAATATACATACTCTATCCGAATAAAGATATTTTTAAAAAGTATTTATGTATATATATTTTGTGGGTGTAATCAACTAAATTATCATGTAAGTCTTTATTTAATGAGAGTAAATAATTCAAATTATTTTCAAAGTGGAATAGCCAGGATCCATTAATTGGTGTGTGGGTGTTGCGGTTATATATATAATATGTGTGTGTACATATTTGATTATATAATCTGATGTGTAATAGATTGTGACATGTAAATATATATATATATATATATATATATATATATATATATAGGAACCTAACTATTTTTTTATTTAATTTAAATTTCAGCTTTTAAGTTAAATATACAAAAAAGACCCCATGATTTTTTTAAAAAATAAATAAATTATGTATTGAGTCAAAATTAACTATAAATGTGTTTAAGATTTGAATTAAAATATGTGTTTGAGCTAGGATAAATTATCCTAATATTCATATATTCTAATTTTATATTTAGGATTTGTTCAACTAATATTTTTTATTTTGCAATATCGACGTAAGTGGCTTTTCTAACCATTTAATGTTTTTAAATTATCGTTTATTTTATGTATCGTTAGTAATTTTTCGGATGCCTAAATGCAAGGTTTTAAAAGTTATGTTTTATTTAAGGCTTCCATTTAAATTAAAATGTTATATTCGTTTATTCAAAACTTCGGATCAAATATTTATTTTTGAATTAGGAAATTAGATAATATGATTTTGAATTGAGAAAAAGTATCATTTAGAATATCGAAAATATTGAGAAAATATTTTGAAATCTTCAATCTGACTATGTATAGAACCCGTTTTTGATTACGTTTAATTTCGTAGCTAATATAGGACCTACTATAGCGCACACCTTTAGATACCTTAGTAGGGTGTGTATCATTGATTTTATCAAACTTTTGGGTCGTGTTACAAGGCTATTGCAACCTTAGTCGTTAAGGCTGTGGATTAAAAGATATATGATATACATTGAAAATATTTTTGAATGTGAATTCGTTTTGTTATTAATTGATTTCGTTTTGAAAGCATGTCTGCTATTTTTAACAAACAAAAGAATTTCGAAAAAGTATTTTACAAATTGTACTTGATTCGGCTAAATAGGAAGGATTGTCAGTTGTTGGGTTTCATCGCTCACCCCTTACCTGATTTTTACGAATCCCCATCGTTGAAAGTTGGACACTTATTTGATAAACCTTATTAGCTACATATACGTGTTCATTATATTTTGTCTGCTTTCTACTAAACCTTATTATGCTTAAATACTACACTAATTTGAAACTTATCCATAATCCTTTGCAGATTCATCATAGTAATCTCTTCATGGGAAAAATTCCAACAGTGACTTAAAGTTATGCATATAGATTAAGAGATGTAATATTTTGTTTGATTGAAGTATAAAATTTCGATATTAACTTTCTAAAATTTATTGAAATGATCTTATTATCACATAAAAAGTTGCATAATCGCCGAGATACACACATTTATAATGTGGGGCCCACATGTTAGGCGGGGGCCCACAGTATGCATGTGTGTGTGTATGTAACGATTATGTAACCTTTTTTATGATAATGCGATGTTGTATTGATCTCTGATTGAAATAATTGGAGTTTAGTTTTAGATATTATTTCTTTTTGTTGTTGGATTTTAATAAACTCTTAGTTTTGAGGCTGCGTCTCAGATTATTTGAATGTGATATTTATTAGTATTTCATTTGAATTAGATTAAAAGATATTTATTAGTTTTAAGTTAAGATTATTATTGAGTTGTTTTGTTTGAAATTTGGCGTTATTGATATTATTCCAAAGACCTTTGAACTTATGGCGTGTAGTATTTCGGCCTATTACGGTTTCAGGTGTTCAATAGCTAGCCAAGATCATTCTACCCATCATCAAATGTGATTTTGAACAAACCCAATATGGTGATAAAGAGAAAATTAGAAGGAAGAAGGAAAAAAAGAAGAATAACAGATCGCAATCATTAAAACTCGATCGAAGCATCCATAGTTTCAGATCAAAAGTTTCCAAGCCACCATCACAGATTAGGTCACACCACCGTCCGACACTGATTCACAATATCAATCTGCTTTACCAATTGGGTCCGGATCTTAGCAAGGGTCAAACTCCTCTTTTTAGCCTTAAATTTTGCTAACAGAGGAGTTTAAAAAATAAACTTGCTTCCTCCATTTCTTTGCTTTAATTTTTCAGATCTACAAGAATCGATGGAATATATATTTCTTTGCTTTATTTATTTGCACATATATAAACTTGGAAATGGGCAAGAAGTAATGTGGTTATTGATTAATCACCTGAGAATTTATAGTAACATATATATATATATATATATATATATATATATATATATATATATATATATATAGATTGTATAATTCCCAAATGGCAATACATTACAGTTAATGACAGTGATGAAGCTTCTCTATTGGGCTTAGCATTTTGGGTATGAATCCTTTTTGTTTCTCAGTGTATTATAATGAGCACATTCGTATCATTGGCTGATCTCATTAAATAATTTCTGGGTTTTCAATGGATTTTTCTTTAAATTAATTCTTGGTTTTGTCCTCATATCTCTATTAAATGATTTTAGAATGAAGCTTTGATATATAATGTATTGAATTTTTTGATTTCTTTTAATGATCGATCTAATAATTTATGGGTTAAATACCATTATGTATTTATTTGGTTTTAATGTCAAAATACACTGAAAATACGATGTAAATTACAAATATAGTGAAATATATACAAGTCTTTCCAAATGACACTTCAAAGATTCGAAGATTTTTTTTTTTGAAAAAAGTTTTGAGGTCTCTTTTGTTTACTAAAGTGTACTTGGAGTAAAGTTGTAAAAATTAGCAAAACAGTTTGGGTTTTGATTCGTCTTTCATTTCGACTAAAAAGTTTGATTCGAAATCATTTCAAAATATAAATGATTCAAATATGAGCCAAATTTTAAAGTTCGATAAATTACTCGAACCTTCTCAAATTGTAATTTTTATTGATCTTTCGGATCATATTTATTAAAAATTCAAAATGCTCGAAATTTCGATTCGAGATCGTGCTTTCATTTCGAGTAGCTAAACGAGCCTCAATCAAACTTTTTTATTTTATACTCGATAAATTTTGTGAACCAAATCAAATTTCTCAATCTTTCGACTCAAAACTTGGTTCATTTACACCCTTAATTTGGAGTATGCTAATGTAAAGATTTAAATATTAGGGCCAGAAGTATAAAAGGAGTCATACTTCAAAAGACAAAATTTAATTTAACACAAAATACAATTTGAAAGATTTTGTAGGTTAATAATTCTCAAGCTTTACTAAAGAACTTCCTTACAAGTCTTCAAAATTACATACCACCAAATCAGCATAATCGTGGAGGATTTTGCATGAGGGGAAGGGAATGATATAGAGATTCACAAGATTTAGAATAAAGTTGGATATCAAAATTTTGTGACTCAAATGATAAGTCGTAATCATTACTACATCAAATTATAAAGATTATTAATTACATTACTACATCAAATTGGCCATGCGTCTTTAACACGTTTAATTGGAATTTTTTAATTTGATGAAAATCTGAAATCCCTAGAATGATTTCAACATTTAAAAATTTTATATCCCTGAGATTATATAACAAGGTTCACCGACTCCATACACCTTTTTTTAATTATCGTTAAATAGGGTCATTATACTCAAGATTTTAATTACCAGCAATTAAGCAATTTGAGAAACAAAAGTAGGAAATCTAAATTATGTTATGCATAACATAAATAACAAATTTTAAGAAGCATGGGCAGCATCTGATAGCCGTATCTTAATTCTTTGATTTTCAGTTAATTACTGTAATCAATCCTTTCGCCATTGCTATAAATAAGTGATCTTTAATTATAATCCGTACCAATTCATTTTATCAACTTTTCTCCCCCTAAAGCCTGTATTTTTTTCACCATTTCTATTTGAAATGGACCGACGATGCGTCTTCTTGTTTGTTGCTGCATGTTTACTTAACATTCACTCGGGTTAGTTCGTGGTTTTATTATTTTATGTCCAAATTTTCTTTGTAAAATTGATGCTATCAGAGCAGATATATATCCTACACTTTGACAATTATTCTAGCTAAGCGACACTAATTGTATTGTTCTGACGGCATCATTTTAATTTTGACAATATCAATGTTTTTCTTCTATTCATAATTATGCTATTATTATAATATTCAGTAATACTTATTTACTAATTGTGTAATAATAGAGAGCAACAATACGTGAGTACTTACTTAGTACACATTTTATTATTATTATTATTATTATTATTATTATTATTATTATAATGCAGAGAATAATTTTTCTCTTTTCTTTCTAAATGAAGGCATCCAAGGAATAGGAGTGAACTATGGGCTGCTGGGTGATAATCTTCCCCCACCAAATCAAGTCATTGCTCTCTTGCACTCAAGAAACATCCAAAAAATACGGATTTTTGATCCGAATCCCGATGTCTTGAACGCTATACAAGGTTCCAACATCAGCGTTATCCTCGGAGTCCGAAATGAAGACCTTCAGCAACTATCAACCAGTTCATCATTTGCAACAACATGGGTTAACAACAATGTCGTACCACATGCATCATCCGTGAAATTCGCATATATAGTGGCAGGTAATGAAGTAATTCCAGGACCACTGGGAACATATGTACTTGGAGCCATGCAAAACTTAATGGCTGCATTAAAGTCTGCAAACATTTTAGTACCAGTTAGTACTGCAGTTCCATCACAAGTACTAGGATCATCATATCCTCCTTCAGCTGGATCGTTTGCGGAAACTGTGATATCAACTATCAAACCAATTGTGGATTTTTTGGTGGCACAAAAAGGTCCTCTTCTTGTTAATACGTATCCTTACTTTGCCTATATTGGTGATCCTTCACACGTGGAGCTAGATTACACACTTTTCAAGGATACTGCTCACGGTGTGACTGATGGAGCACTTCTGTATACTAATATTTTCGATGCCATGGTCGATGCAACTTATTCTGCCCTTGAAAAGGCAGGCGGATCAGATGTTGAGATTGTTGTATCGGAGACTGGATGGCCAAGTGCTGGTAATGGAGACGCGACTACTAAGGAAAATGCTCAAATATATGTTAATAATTTGATTGATCATGTTTCATCTGGGAAGGGAACACCAAAGAGGCCAGGCAAAGACTTGGAGACTTATGTGTTTGCGCTATTCAATGAGGATCTTAAGCCTGCTGGTACTGAGCAGAATTTTGGGCTATATTACCCTAATATGACTGAGGTTTACCATGTTAATTTTCCAGTTGCTTAGGATTAAACTCAAATGCATGTCCACCGTAACTAGGTAATTGTTTTGCTTAGAAAACCTAATGTCAATTGTATAAACCATGGCATGGAAATTACTTGCAATATTTAGAAGCAACAAGTTGTATGGAATAAAGCTCACTGGGATTATCAAAATGATTGTATTTTTTATTTTTCTCTTCTTTTTTTTCCAATGTTGCCTTGTATGTTGCTGATTATCTATGGAATGGTCGAGTTTTGAAAGAGAAACTAGAGCTGGAATAGAATTTGGATAAATTAGAAGCAAATATAGGAATTCTTCAAATTGTTTTGGCTATCAAAAACACTCACCAATGGTTTGAATAATGAATAGACAATTTGATCTTTTGAAATTTTCTGGTGTCTCACACCTTGAGATGGTTTTCATAAGAATGGATTGTTGGAAAGAAGCTTATTTCTCTTTAGGGAGATTAAAGTACTTATTCATGCTTAAATGTTAAAGTTTCCTCTCAACCAGGGACGGAGCCACATGCATATTGGAGGGGGCCATGCCCCCCCAAGGTTTGAAATTTTTGTAAGACTCACCCCCAAAGTTTGAAAATTTTATAAAACTCTTTTATACATTTGGTTTGGTTCGAAAATTTTGTAAGGCTACGGCCCCCTCAAGTTCTGACGAAGCTTTGATATGTTTTAAAAGATTTTTTTTGCTATGTTTTATTATCTTTGTCAAAGCAAATTCTATTACTATATTTTTTTTTGTTTTAGTAAAAATATGTTTTGTAATAGTAAAATTTTACTTTTTAGTGATGAATATGTTTTATGCTGTTAAAATTTATTTTGGCCCCCCAAAGAACAAATCCTAGCTCCGTCCCTGCTCTCAACATCTATCTTTATTTAGACTTCCGGTAGGTGCTTCTAAGACTAAAATAGGATCACGTGTGTTGTTATCTACAGACTAGTAATGAAGAGCATAGGAAAAGAGAGATCATTTGGTATGTAGGGAGTAGGTGTGTCGCCCTAGGTAGGAAGGGCAGAAGGGGATTAGGATTGAGGCACTTTGCTTAAATAACCTTTTACAGGATGAAAGTGGCTTTTGGCGTTTCCTACGTAATTTTAGCTACTGCTAGTAAGGAGTAAGTATGGACTCAACCACGAATGGTTGAGATGCCATCCAGATCCTCCGCTTTTTAATCCTAGTCTATAAGAGTTCATCCCGCAAGACTAATCAATTTTCCTTCTCACTCTTTCAGCATTTTAGTACAGTAAAGATTATTATTTGTTACCTTGTCAGTCTCGACTTGGTGATCTTTTTTCAGCAACTTGAATATCGTACAACCTCCCTTCACATATCTTTTTCAACCACGATAGATTCCACTGCAAATTTCGGAGAGATGAGATAAGACTTTCATCTGCTAGTTTAATGCAATACGGTGCAAATACGAAACGTTTCAAAATTATGATGAAATGGAATATGGTACCAATACAACACATTTTATACTACAATCCTCCTCGTCTGTAAAATTAACATATATAATAGTTGGCAATGAAGTAATTCCAGGGCCATTAGCAACACGTGATTTGGAGGCATGCAAAAACTTAGGTGTGGAATTGATCAATTAATTTGCCATACACAGTCCAGTGGTGATGAAGATGGACCCATATACAACACAATTAATAAAGAGGTTATTTATACTCCTAAAATCGCTACAAGCTCATCCTTCAAGATTTGTATAATCAATCTTTGCGGAAGTAACTATAATAACATTGGTAAGTGGAAATAATACACCAAACATTAGCCATATAATGTGTGGGAGTTTTTTAGTTGTAGAGAAGCAAAGAATGTTAAAGAAGGGAAGGGAAGGAGGGAAGGGACTTTCTTTTCTCTAGCTTTTTTTCTCAAAAGTCAAAACGCATTTACTTTCCTTAAACTTTCTTTTTTTTTTCTTCTCCAACTAAAACTCAAAAGACTCCACTTTCTTTACCTTTTTTTCTTTTTTTCTTCTATTAAAAACTCAAAAGACACCACTTCTTGTTGTTTCCCTTCACTTTCTTGTATTTTCTCTCCAAATTAAAACTCAATGACATGGACTTAAAAGTTGTAGTGATCGAGTATTTAAAATGAGGAATACTTATCAATATTTGAAAATAACGGCCGGAAACATACACATGAAACTTGTCGCCATTGTGACTCGATGTCTCCTTGTCGCTATCTGCAAATTAATTTAGTGAATGTCTACCATTATGAAGCAATCTTTTAAAAAAAAAGCAATCCTTTAAAAATCTCTTTGTACTGCCAAAGCCAAAGCCAAAGCCAAAGCCAAACCAATCATCACAAGTCACTCCTACACTACAAACAACTTACACTATTGGATTATAAAACCCCCAACTAATTCTTTAAGAGCCACTTAGATACCTATTGCGAGAAAATTCGGAGACCTCGTGTTCAAATAGCACCATATACTGAGTTATAATCCTCTGGCCTCTCTAAAATTGACTGAATTTAATTATTTGTTTCTAAAATTGACTAAGTTATAATCCAAATATTTCCTTCCCCAGAATCATTAATTATTTGTTTCAATTTTCATCTCACTGTCAACCTCAATGTTATGCCCCACCCCCACATGATCAATTGAATGATACTCCCAAAACATTGAATGTCATTTTCCAACTCTGCCTCCTTTGGACTCGTATCCTCGATCTCCTGCTACATGTACATGTTCATTATATTTTGTCTGCTCAACTACAAACCTTATTATGCTTGTCATACTACACTAATTTGAAACTTATCCATAATCCTTTTGATGCGTTTGAAGAAGCAAGTATATCGGGTTTATGGAAATATTTGATCCAATTTATGGAAAGGTTTAAAAGATTTGGTCCAGTGACAATTTGGTAATTTATGTCAAGTTTGGAGTGTCGGATTTTGGCGTTTTCGAAGCCTAATTTCATTGAAAACGGGTTAACGATCAAAAGTCTGCAGAGTTTTTTGGTCAAATTTCATCGTTTAGGCCTTCAAAATTATATTTTACTGTTTTTGGATTATTTTTATAATTTTTCTTATTAGTTTTTCCCTTTCGTTTTGGATTTCGTTTTTAGGGTTTTGTTATTTAAACGTTTGTTATGATGCGAAGAGGCAATTTTGATGAATAATAGACTTTTCTTATTTTCCAAAATTCTCTAAATTAGAATTTTGTTTGCCTATTTCTAGAATTTGTAGAATCAATACGTCATAGGAAGGTTATTGTTTGGCATCGTGCGCTGATTTAACAATTGATAACAATTTGACAATTATTCTAGCTAAGCAACACTAATTGTATTGTTCTGACGGCATCATTTTAATTTTGACAATATCAATATTTTTCTTCTATTCATAATTATGCTATTATTATAATATTCAGTAATACTTATTTACTAATTGTGTAATAATAGAGAGTAACAATACGTGAGTACTTACTTAGTACACATTTTATTATTATTATTATTATTACTATTATTATTATTATTATTATTATGCAGAGAATAATTTTTCTCTTTTCTTTCTAAATGAAGGCATCCAAGGAATAGGAGTGAACTATGGGCTGCTGGGTGATAATCTTCCCCCACCAAATCAAGTCATTGCTCTCATGCACTCAAGAAACATCCAAAAAATACGGATTTTTGATCCGAATCCCGATGTCTTGAACGCTATACAAGGTTCCAACATCAGCGTTATCCTCGGAGTCCGAAATGAAGACCTTCAGCAACTATCAACCAGTTCATCATTTGCAACAACATGGGTTAACAACAATGTCGTACCACATGCATCATCCTTGAAATTCGCATATATAGTGGCAGGTAATGAAGTAATTTCAGGACCACTGGGAACATATGTACTTGGAGCCATGCAAAACTTAATGGCTGCATTAAAGTCTGCAAACATTTTAGTACCAGTTAGTACTGCAGTTCCATCACAAGTACTAGGATCATCATATCCTCCTTCAGCTGGATCGTTTGCGGAACTGTGATATCAACTATCAAATCAATTGTGGATTTTTGGTGCACAAAAAGGTCCTCTTCTTGTTAATACGTATCCTTACTTTGCCTATATTGGTGATCCTTCACACGTGGAGCTAGATTACACACTTTTCAAGGATACTGCTCACGGTGTGACTGATGGAGCACTTCTGTATACTAATATTTTCGATGCCATGGTCGATGCAACTTATTCTGCCCTTGAAAAGGCAGGCGGATCAGATGTTGAGATTGTTGTATCGGAGACCGGTTGGCCAAGTGCTGATAATGGAGATTCGACTACTAAGGAAAATGCTCAAATATATGTGAATAATTTGATTGATCATGTTTCATCTGGGAAGGGAACACCAAAGAGGCCAGGCAAAGACTTGGAGACTTATGTGTTTGCGCTATTCAACGAGGATCTTAAGCCTGCTGGTACTGAGCAGAATTTTGGGCTATATTACCCTAATATGACTGAGGTTTACCATGTTAATTTTCCAGTTGCTTAGGATTAAACTCAAATGCATGTCCACCGTAACTAGGTAATTGTTTTGCTTAGAAAACCTAATGTCAATTGTATAAACCATGGCATGGAAATAACTTGCAATATTTAGAGGCAACAAGTTGTATGGAATAAAGCTCATTGGAATTATCAAAATTATTGTATTTTTTATTTTTCTCTTCTTTTTTATCCAATGTTGCCTTGTATGTTGCTGATTATCTATGGAATGGTCGAGTTTTAAAAGAGAAACTAGAGCTGGAATAGAATTTGGATAAATTAGAAGCAAATTTAGGAATTCTTTAAATATTGTTTTAGCTATCAAAAACACTCACCAATGGTTTGAATAATGAATAGACAATTTGATCTTTTGAAATTTTCTGGTGTCTCACACCTTGAGGCTTATAATTGTTTTCATAAGAATGGATTGTTGGAAAGAAGCTTATTTCTCTTTAGGGAGATTACAGTACTTATTCAGGCTTAAATGTTAAAGTTTCCTCTCAACATCTATCTTTATTTAGACTTCCGGTAGGTGCTTCTAAGACTAAAATAGGATCACGTGTGTTGTTATCTACAGACTAGTAATGAAGAGCATAGGAAAAGAGAGATCATTTGGTATGTAGGGAGTAGGTGTGTCGCCCTAGGTAGGAATGGCAGAAGGGGATTAGGATTGAGGCACTTTGCTTAAATAACCTTTTACAGGATGAAAGTGGCTTTTGGCGTTTCCCTACAGAATTTTAGCTCTGCCTAGTAAGGAGTAAGTATGGACTCAACCACGAATGGTTGAGATGCCAGTCCAGTCCTCCGCGCTTTTAATCCTAGTCTATAAGAGTTCATCCCGCAAGACTAATCAATTTTCCTTCTCACTCTTTCAGCATTTTAGTACAGTAAAGATTATTATTTGTTACCTTGTCAGTCTCGACTTGGTGATCTTTTTTCAGCAACTTGAATATCGTACAACCTCCCTTCACATATCTTTTCAGCACGATAGATTCCACCTGCAGCCTCAGAGATGAGATAAGACTTTCATCTGCTAGTTTAATGCAATACGGTGCAAATACGAAACGTTTCAAAATTATGATGAAATGGAATATGGTACCAATACAACACATTTTATACTACAATCCTCCTCGTCTGTAAAATTCACATATATAATAGTTGGCAATGAAGTAATTCCAGGGCCATTAGCAACACGTGTCTGGAGGCATGCAAAACTTAGGTGTGGAATTGATCTATTAATTTGGCATACAAATCTCGATGATGAAGATGACCCATATATAACACATTTAACAGTGTGGTTATTTATATTCCTAAAACTGCTTCAAGCTCATCCTTCAAGATTTGTATAACTGAATACTGCGGAAGTAACTATAATAACATTGGTAAGTGGAAATAATACACCAAACATTAGCCATATCAAGACTAAGAAAGCTTTGAAGACCTCATAAAAATTTACAAATATTCTATGTTTTATCTACAACTTTGATCAACCTTTAACAACTTGTGTGGGAGCTTTTTAGTTGTAGAGAAGCAAAGAATTTTAAAGAAGAGGAGAAGGGGAAAGTTTTGCTTTCTTTTCTCTAGTTTTTTCTCAAAAGTCAAAACGCACTCACTTTCCTTAGCTTTCTTTTCTTTTCTTCTCCAACTAAAACTCAAAAGACTCCACTTTCTTTACCTCTCAAAGACACCACTTCTTGTTGTTTCCCTTCACTTTCTTGTATTTTCTCTCCAAATTAAAACTCAAAGACATGGACTTAAAAATTGTAGTGATCGAGGAGTATTTAAAATGAGGAATACTTTTCAATATTTGAAAATAACGGAAACATACACATGAAACTTGTCCCCATTGTGACTCGATGTCTCCTTGTGCATAGCTATCTGCAAATTAATTTAGTGAATGTCTACCATTATGAAGCAATCTTTTAGAAAAAAGCAAACCTTTAAAAATCTCTTTGTACTGCCAAAGCCAAAGCCAAAGCCAATCATCACAAGTCACTCCTACACTACAAACAACTTAAACTATTGGATTATAAAACCCCGCTCAACTAATTCTTTAACAGCCACTTAGATACCTATTGCAAGAAAATTCGGAGACCTCGTGTTCAAATAGCACCATATACTGAGTTATAATCCTCTGGCCTTTCTAAAATTGACTGAATTTAATTATTTGTTTCTAAAATTGACTGAGTTATAATCCAAATATTTCCTTCCCCAGAATCATTAATTATTTGTTTCAATTTTGATCTCACTGTCAACCTCAATGTTATGCCCCACCCCATGATCAATTGAATGATACTCCCAAAACATTGAATGTCATTTTCAACTCTGCCTCCTTTGGACTCGTATCCTCGATCTCCTGCTACATGTAAATGTTCATTATATTTTGTCTGCTCAACTACAAACCTTATTATGCTTGTCATACTAAACTAAATTGAAACTTATCCATAATCCTTTTGATGCGTTTGAAGAAAGCAAAGTATGTCGGTTTATGGAAATATTTGATCCTGCTTTATGGAAAGGTTTGAAAGATTTGATCCAAAGTGGCAATTTGATAATTTATGCCAAGTTTTGGAGCGTCAATTTTGGCATTTTCGAAGCTCAATTTCATTGAAAATGGGTCAAAGATCAAAAGTCTGTAGGGGTTTTTGTTTAAATTCCATTGTTTAGTCCTTCAAAATTATATTTTACTGTTTTTGGGTTATTTTTATAATTTTTCTTACTAGTTTTTCTTTTCCGTTTTGGATTCTGTTTTTAGGGTTTTGTTATTTAAACGTTTGTTATGACGGGAAGAGGCAATTTTGATGAATAATAGACTTTTCTTATTTTCCAAAATTCTCTGAATTAGAATTTTGTCGCCTATTTCCTAGAATTCGTAGAATCAAAGGGTTGTAAAAGGTTATTGTTTGGCAATCGTGCGCGATTTAACAATTGGTAACAGTTTTCGTTGTACTTCAGCTACGTCACCTTTGCAGATTCATCATAGTAATCTCTTCATGGGAAAAATTCCAACAGTGACTTAAAGTTATGCACATAGATTAAGAGATGTAATATTTTGTTTGATTGAAGTATAAAATTTCAGTATTAACTTTCTAAAATTTATTGAAATGATGAAAGAGAAACAAATTAGTCTTTAATCATAAGGGATAATATGAGAAATTAAGGTCATATTTATTTGCAAGAACCATATTTATTGGGATTGTACTATTAATCCCAAGTTACTTGTTTGTTTTAAAATTGGACTTGAATTATTAGTCCCGAGATAACAAAATGACTTGATTTGGAAAATTATTTAATACTCCATCCGCTCCTTAATATAAGTCGTTTTAGAGAATTATTTTTGTTTCTTAATATAAGTCGTTTGAGAATTTCAAGTAAGCATTAATTGCTTAGTTTCCAATATTATTCCAAGTAATAAATATAAATTTGGTTTTCTCACTATTTTTTACCCATAAATAATACTCTCTTTTTTTTAATACAAGGGCTATATAATCAATTGATATTATATTTAATGTTATACAATCATTTCTTTAATACTTGTACACAACTCTAAAATGACTTATATTAATGAACGGAGAGAGTATCATATACTACAAATTATTATAATCCCTATCATTTCGGATTAAAATTTTTTAGAAAAAATTAATCTTTATTTTTATAAAAATAATCGGTATATCATATTCTTTATATTTATACTCACGGTACTAAGAATATGTTCTCTTTGTTATTAATTACTTGTAATGATATAATAGTCCAAAAGAAAACCCTATAATTGGGTTGCTAGGAACAACATGTAATCAGAACATCAAAACATAAAATTGATGAATGAAACTATAGCGGATATGCTAAGAAACTTTAGTGTAAATAGGTGAGCGGTTACTTGGTATTCCATCGTATGATTGAAGAGATCGTCGTTGAATTGGTTCGCCGATAAACAGGTGAGTTATCTTCGTTAAATTGAAAATAATTAAATCGATTCCTTTTCCTCCTTTCCTTTTGTAAATCCCCTTTGATTCTCGCTGAATCCTCTCTCGATTTCAGCGATTCATCTCAAAACACCGAAATCTTCAAAATTTATAGAGACGGAGAAAAGATTGACGGATTTTGAAGCAGCGGAGATGATCGAAGATCGCCATCAATGTGATGGCAACAAATTATAGCTAACTCCAACTCCTTCAAACAGGCGAAGCTTCTCCCAATTCCTTGGATACCAATTTCGTTACTCAGAGGTCAGTTTCTCGATATATTTATCCTAATTTTATGTTTCCTTAATTGTTTTTTCTCATTTCAATTGACTAACAATGATTTGTTTTCTTCCGATTCTTTCTGTGTAGGTTGCAGAAGGAGTTTATGTCTCTAATGATATGTATATGTAGTCGTATACATATTCGATATACACATATTAATTTGTACTATAGATTGATTTTGTTATTGTGTGTTAATTCATATTACGAACATTATTATTGTCAAAACATATATAAGATTTTTCATAAGATAATTTACCATTGATCATAGAATCTTTGCTGAGTCTTTTAATATTTATTATTAAAAGGATTGATTTAATTGTTAAATCAAATTATGATCAAATAGAGATAAATTATGGACTTATGAAATTAGTTTAAATGTATCGAATTATATTAATTGATTACGAAAATATTTATGTACATTTATAGATGAAATATTTACGCTTTATTAGTGTATGGTTTATTTAATTAATTCACGATGAAGTGCAATTACAATTATTTAGTGGAATTAATTGTAATTAATATTTATTTTTGAAATTATTATTAGATAGTAATATCTAAATAAGTATTGAGTCGAAACATGAATCCTTTAGAATCTCTTTCTAACCTAATATGAACCGATTCTTTAGAGAGTAAGGATCAATGTTATTATATACGTCATTGATCGAAAACGTATGAGAGATTTTTTCTATCGGAAGAAAACACAAAAATACGTATTCTCTCTTCACCTAAGAAAAATAAAGTTGGAGTTTTTCTACAAGGGTACTTTGGAGACCACACTCTAAGTTCAAAGATAAGGTTATAGGAAAGAAGATCTTGAGGATATAAAGTGACTCGTATGAAGATTCGAGCGTGCTTTCATCTAATCAAATCCGGACCCTATTTTTATTTTTTTTGCTTTTTTAAGACAACCGTGAGACCCAGATTTTATTAATAAAGATTTAAATTTGGTGAAATAATTTTTAATATTATGGTGTGAATTTGAGATAATATTATAGTTGTGGGTAGTATTTATAAATTTTGCAAAGTATGCAAGTGGTTATATTATATTCGATTGGTTCTGGGAATATTCGGTTAGCAGGAATATTCGCATAACTACTCAATCATTGGTGGACCCACAATGTAATTAATTATTGTTGGATTGAGAAAACGACAAAAATATTTTATTAAAATAACTCATGGAAGTTTTACCGTTGATACTGTTGAACTACTTTCGGTAGTAAAAGTACAAGAATACGTGTGGTTGCATAGTAAGACACCAGATTGATTATCGATGCCTATGTGAGAAGTCACCACTTTGATTCCATTATCACAATTAATAATATGAATTATTATAATGATAATGACGCTTTTGTTTTATTCAGTATTATTAACGTAATAAAACGTAAACATCTTTTATATAAAATAGAATACTTTATTAAAGTTATTCTATAAATAGAATATATTATATTTTATTACACGCATAGTGTTGCATAGTATTTTGCATAGTGTTTTGCATAGTATTGCATAGTGTTTGCATAGTAAAATGTTTTTATATAAATAGAATATATTATATTTTATTTAAAAGATTTTCTTTAAATATGGACCGCCGATTAAAAGTAAATCAATCTGACCGCTCATGGATTAGTTACTATGCATTCCATTTTTCTATAAATAAAGCTCATTCCTTCATTATTTTCTTACGAATTCATTGAAACTCTAGAGAGAGAAATTATAGAGAGAAGCTATAGAGAGAAAATTATAGAAAGAAGAAGAGTATTCTTCGCTACTTCACTACTTCTATATTCAGCCTTTTTACTAGTGGGGTGTTATTCTTTCTTCTCAAGAGAACTTCATTTATTCCATTCACTATTATTCTGTTGAATAACTCAGTAAAAGTGGCATACCCTATACATAACCTCAGATACACGCCAGATACCCTATACTTGGTGAAATCCTTATGTTATTCCATCGCTTATTATTCTCATTGAATAACTCAGATACGCTTGGTTTACCCTATACTTGGTGACATTCTTCTATTATTCTGTTGGAACATCCTGCTGCATGTGTTTTTACACCTGACTGGTTCCGCTTTTATTATTCTCATTGGAACATCCTGCTCACAGTGTTTTACACCGGACTGGTTCCGCCTTTATTATTCTCGCTGAATATCCTATCTCATGTGTTTTACACCCATCCGGTTCCATCTTTATTATTCTGTTGGAACATCCTCGCTTGTGTGAATTTCACCCCGACCGGTTCCGTTATTATTATTATGTTGAATAACTCTGCCTATGCGTAAGTACCGCATGCATGGTGATTTCTTTTGTTATTCCATTCTTTATTATACCCAAATGGTTAAAACTTTGACTTCTATACTCCATGAAATTAGTAGAATATCCTCGATATTTGCGTTTCATCCAAAGATCTTTCATGAAAATATTCTTCCGATCATTCTTGAATTTTACTCTACTAAACAAAGATCATGTTGACAATTTGGACGTTAATAATTCATGGATTAAATAATTCTTGAACTTGTTTTATTGAATTATTATGTCATTGTCATCATCCTCATGTTATATTATGTTATCTTTGCTTACGCAGCATAGATGAACTTAGTATGATTATGACCAGGATCATTCGGTATAATCACGACTTGATATAAATGATGTGACAAAGTCCTCGATGGCTGTAATGCAGTTGATGGATAATTTTGGTATGATTATGACCGTGGGTGATTTGGTATAGTCATGACCATTGATAATTTGATGAAAATCCTCGACCGTGGTACGTGGATGATTAGATGTGGTGGTTTATTTATTGTCGAGTCTCAAATGATAAAAATTGATGAAAACCTTTAAAACCTAAAAGATAGTAGACTTTATTCTCTACTTGACTCTTTTAATGGATCGCTGCTTATTCACGCAGCTAAACCGGTTGTTCATTGTATTTTATCGCTTTAACACTGTTGAAGGCTAATGATAATTTATTCGCATTATCTTAGTCATAATATTTCTTCGGGCTAGTTGAGCTCACCTTTCTTTCACCGTTCTCTTCGTGAAATGAGAACATAGCCGGGACGAAGTCTGGGAACGTAAGTAATGGTCCGAGGGATAAGATTAATAGTCCTCACTATTCTCGTGAAATAGTGTGATAATAGTTGTAATGAGGACTCCTTTTGAGTTTGTATAATATCTAGTAGACAATATTTGTATTCAAACTCATAGTTTATGTCGTATTGCATACCTACGCGCTTATATTAGTAAGTTGTATTTGAATTTATGTACCATGTAAGTGGCGACTCAAGATGGGTGACGATACCTAATTTTGGGGGCGCCACGGTTGGTATCAAAGCTTAGGATATGATCCCCAGCTAAGATGTGAGATAAGAACTAGGAGGGAGAGACGGAAATTCCTTCGCTAGTATGACCTACCTAAGTTTATTTGGTATTTAATTGGTCGGTCGAGTATAGGGATAATATTTGATATATTAATTAACCTCGTGTGTTGTGGCGGTGTTTGGAAATGGCAATTTGAAAATATTCACAATGGAGTGAATGTGACCATTGTGACACCTTTAATCACTAATCGTGTTAATGCAAAGTGTCGCATTTACGAGGAACAAATTAGAGATATCCACGTAGTGAATGAAGAACTAATTGTTGCACCCAGCTAGTTGCAGAGGTAGCAAATGAAAGTGAGGAAGAAGAGGAAGAAGAGGAAGAAGAGGAACCCGAGGAGAATTGGTTAAAGAAATTTATGATCAAAACTTAGAATTACAAAATCGTGTTCGTGAGCTAGAAGAACAAGTCAAGAACGGCAAACGGTCGTGGAACAAAGGGATACAACAATTCAAAATTGGGTTACCCGATATGTGATGCTCGAACAAAATCACGCTTTGGCAGGGTGTAAGATATTAAAGTTGGAATCGAGAATTTAAAAATCAAAGATCGCCTAAAAGAAGAAACAACCGAACGAAGGAGAATAGGCGATGCATGGGTAAAAGTCCGCACAACGCGTTGATAGTAGTGAAAAAAGACGTCCATCCAATAAAGCCAAAATAGATGAAATGGACTTTGCTTTTGACAAAGAATTGGAGAATTTAACATCGAATTCGAATTACCTCGCATATAATAGCGGTCAACCCGAATTCGATATGGATCGGAGAATAATGATTCAAATAATGGATCGTGAATGTGAAGAAGCACTTAAGGGTGGAATGTACCCTATAGTAAAAAGTCAAACTTGGTAATTTAAGCGAGAGCGTTTATTTAGAAACCGAACGGGTTATTACGGGTAAGTTAATTATAAATTAATGCGAAGTCTATACTTTATTCAATACAAGTTCTACCCACTCTTTTATTTCACCTAGTTGTGTTCAACGCTTAAATTTGAATCAAGAAAGTTAAACTTTGACTTATTGGTTGAAACTTCGTTAGTAGGAGCCTTCGTTATCGCTACTATTTTTAAATCTTGTTGATTCAAATAAACATTTTCACGCTACTGTCGATCTTATCTTTTGAAAATACTTGCCTTTGATGTGATTTTTAGGAATCAATTGGTTAGCTAATCATCATGCTTTTCGTAAGGTTGTTAGCTTTTATATTCATAACCAACCCGTTATACGTAATTCAAAGTAACCAAACCCTAAAGTTAATCATCATTATATCAAGCCATAAGAAAAGAGCTCCGAACCTTTCGTTGTTGACTTCCTTGTGTGGAATGCACCGCGTCGGACTTTCAGTAGGCTTACATCGTGAATGAAGATGGCAAGTTTATAGGTATCATTGTGAGGTGCTATCTAGGTTAAGGATAGAAGTCACAGTTGGTATCAATGTGACGACTATCCAAGTCTTGGATAAGAGTAATAGCTTTTGAATGATATTTCTATCATTAATAAATTTCTTGACGTATTCTTGAAGATTTCCTTGCCTACCCTAGAGCGTGAAATCGAATTTTGTATTGACCCCAAAGATAAAAAACCCATTTCTTAAACCCTCAAATATTTCTTCAACTAAATAAATAGCTTTACGTGGTTTATGATGAAAGTCATAATAAAAGCATTGGAATAATGAAAATCATGGGTATATGAAGTATTAGTAAGTTTTATGATGAGTTATGTTGGTTAGTACGTAAAAACATGAAAGTTTCTTAGAAATCACAAAGAGTTGAAAATCGATTTTAGTGAAAAACGTAATATGAAATTAAATTGACCATATCTCCTATTATATTTTGAATTTTTGAATGTGGTCAAGTCCTAGAGTTAGATCTATGAGTTACCTAACTAATCCAAGTGGAATTACTGGAAAAGGTGTTGTAGATTTTTGTGTGGACTGATTTTAGCAAAGGAGTGCAAAGCTGCAAAAACCGAAAAAGCTTCTCGCCATGATTTTAGAGAGGCTGTTTCGGCCACTTAAATTATGAGAAAAATTCTGGCCTTTTGGGACATGAAAGTATATGGTATAAAGTACCTCCTGTCCAAAAATGAGCTCATTCTCGACTTAAAATGAGCAAGTTATGACTATTTCAATATTTAGGTTTTTCCGATTTAAAACGCTATAACCGAGTTCTATAACTCCGGCGACCATGAAATTTAAACTGAAGCTCACGTTAACATGTGTAAGGTCCTGCCAAGATTTGGGAATTTTGGAGTTAAACTTGAGGTAGCTAATTTCTTAAGGAATTAAGTGGAAATTGATTTTTAAAAATAGTAAATAAATTTTAAAATTTAGAAAAATATATTTTCATTATGGGACTATATTATGCTAAATCCCAGAAAAAGAAATATTTTTGGGACTGATTTGGTATTTTTCATGAAAATAGTTTAGTTACTGAACATATGAGTTAAATATGTTATGTGAAGTAACAAAGTTGAAAATAGGATTTTATGGCTAGAGAATCCTATATAGAGTATATGCATATTTTTGATGAGGATTTGATAATTGGTGATGATATCTTACGAGTATGACATTTTTGAATGATTAAATGCATTATATGGTAAAGTGTAAACAATTAAGATAAATTATTTATAAATTTAAGAAGTGATTAAAATATTATTATAATATTAATGTTATTAGATTATGAGATTATTAAATGATTGATAACATGGGGATATTCTTGAATCTCGGATAAATTATATTATAAATGTTTAATATTTATCCTTTATCTCATTCGATTGATTCTTTATATCATTATCCTCATGTTTATATTATGTTGAAAGTCATTTGTGGCCCTTTAAGTCATAGATGGACTTGGTATGATTATGACCACGGATTATTCTTATAGATCATCATAACTAGAATGAATACACAATTATCTTTGGTAGTAGTGCATAGATAATTTGTGGTCGTGATACTAATGAATATCCTTGGCTCAGAGTGCGTGGATGATTCGATGATGTGGATTAATTATTGAAATGAGTCTCAAAGAATGAAATATTAATTCATGGATGTGTTCAAAGTCATCTCGTGGCTTACGTGCATAGATGGACTTGGTATGATTATGACCGAGGGATTGTTCGATAATCATAACCAGTAATTGAAAACACAATTATCTTTGGTAGAAGTGCATGGATAATTTGTGGTCGTGATACTAATGAATATCCTTGGCACAGTAGTGCGGGATGATTCGATGATGTGGATTAATTATTGAGTGAGTCTCAAAGAATGAAATATTAATTCATGGATGTGTTCAAAGTCATCTGCGTAAACTACGTGCATAGATGGACTTGGTATGATTATGACCGAGGATTGTTTCAAGATAATCATAATCAGTAATTGAAAAACTGAATTATCTTGGCCGTAGTGCATGGATAATTTGTGGTCGTGATACTAATGAATATCCTCGGCACAGAGTGCGGGGATGATTCGATGATGTGGATTAATTATTGAGTGAGTCTCAACAATGAAATATTAATTCATGGATGCGTTCAAAGTCATCTCGTGGCTTACGTGCATAGATGGACTTGGTATGATTATGACCGAGGATTGTTCGGATAATCATAATCAGATAATTGAAAACACGAATATCCTTGCCCGATGGTGCATGGATAATTCGTGGTCGTGATACTATTAAGTCGCGTCTTAGCATTATTGGTTTTATAAATGTATATCTTTAGCTTTGTAGTGCAAAGATGAATTGTTAATGAATAGCTTTCAAGCATTTCAAAGATGAATTTAATATTTTTAAACGATAAAGGTATTCAAGGTATCCTCATCTCTTTATCATACTGTGTATTTACTAATTTCGAGGGCTTAAATTCCATAAGGAGGGAGATTGTGAGACCCCAGATTTTATTAATAAAGATTTAAATTTGGTCAAAATAATTTTTTAATATTATGGTGTGAATTTGAGATAATATTATAGTTGTGGGTAGTATTTATAAATTTTGCAAAGTATGCAAGTGGTTATATTATATTCGATTGGTCTGGGAATATTCTATTTAGCAGGGAATATTCGCATAACTACTCAATCATTGGTGGACCCTATTAATGTAATTATTGTTTCGGATTGAGAAAACGACAAAAATATTTTATTAAAATAACGGCGGAAGTTTTACCGCTGATAATCTTTGTTGAACTACTCCTAGGTAGTAAAGTACAAGAATACGTGTGGTTGCATAAGAAGATACCAGTTATCGATTATCGATGCCTATGTGAGAAGTCACTCATTTGATTCCATTATCATCAATTAATAATATGAATTATTATAATGATAATGACGCTTTGTTTTATTCAGATATTAACGTAATAAAATGTAAACATCTTTTTATATAAAATAGAATACTTTATTAAAGTTATTCTATAAATAGAATATATTATATTTTATTATGCATAGTGTTGCATAGTATTTTGCATAGTGTTTTGCATAGTATTGCATAGTGTTTGCATAGTAAAATGTTTTATATAAATAGAATATATTATATTTTATTTAAAAGATTTTTCTTTAAATATGGACCGTCGATTAAAGTAAATCAATCTGGACCGCTCATGGATTAGTTACTATGCATTCCATTTTCTATAAATAAAGCTCATTCCTTCATTATTTTCTTTACGAATTCATTGAAACTCTAGAGAGAGAAATTATAGAGAGAAGCTATAGAGAGAAAATTATAGAAAGAAGAAGAGTATTCTCGCTACTTCACTACTTATATATTCATTTCTTTTTACTAGAGGGGTGTTATTCTTTCTTCTTGAAGAGAACTTCATTATTCCATTCACTATTATTCTGCTGAATAACTCGTAAAAGTGGCATACCCTATACATAACCTCGTATATACGCCAGACATACCCTATACTTGGTGAAATCCTTATGTTATTCCATTGCTTATTATTCTGCTGGAATAACTCAGATATGCCATGCTTTACCCTATACTTGGTGACATTCTTCTATTATTCATTGGAACATCCTGCATCAGTGTTTTACACCGACCGGTTCCGCTCTTTATTATTCTCATTGAACATCCTCATGCATGTTTTTACACCGACCGGTTCCGCTCTTTTATTATTCTCGTTGAATATCCTATCTGTGTGTTTTACACCGGATCCGGTTCCATCTTTATTATTCTCGTTGAACATCCCGCTTGCAGTGTAATTTCACCGACTTCGTTCCGTTATTATTATTATGTTGAATAACTCGCCTATGCTAAGTACCGCATGCACGGTGATTTCTTTTGTTATTCCATTCTTTATTATACCCAGTTGGTTAAAACTTTGACTTCTATACTCCATGAAATTAGTAGAATATCCTCGATATTTGCGTTTCATCCAAAGATCTTTCATGGAAATATTCTTCCGATCATTCTTGAATTTTACTCTACTGAAACAAAGATTATGTCGACAATTTGACGTTAATAATTCATGGATTAAATAATTCTTGAACTTGTTTTATTGAATTATTATGTCATTGTCATCATCCTCATGTTATATTATGTTATCTTCGCTTACGTGCATAGATGAACTTAGTATGATTATGACGAGGATCATTCGGTATAATCACGACTTGATATAAATGATGTGACAAAGTCCTCGGTGGCTCAGTAATGCAAATGATGGATAATTTTGGTATGATTATGACCAGGGTGATTCTAATAGTCATGACCATTGATAATTTGATGAAAATCCTCGACCGTGGTACAGGGATGATTAGATGTGGTGGTTTATTTATTGTCGAGTCTCAAATGATAAAAATTGATGAAAACCTTTAAAACCTAAAAGATAGTAGACTTTATTCTCTACTTGACTTTTTAATGGATTGCTTATTCCGCCGCAGCTTAAACCGGTTGTCTATTGTATTTTATCGCTTAACATCATTGAAGGCTAATGATAATTTATTCTCGCATTATCTTAGTCATAATATTTCTTCTTGGGCTAGTTGAGCTCACCTTTCTTTCACCGTTTTCTTCGTGAAATGAGAACATAATTTGGACGAGCCGGGAACGTAAGTAATGGTCCGAGGATAACATTAATAGTCCTCACTATTCTCGTGAAATAGTGTGATAATAGTTGTAATGAGGACTCCTTTTGAGTTTGTATAATATCTAGTAGACAATATTTGTATTCAAACTCATAGTTTATATGCCGATTATCTGCATACCACAGCTTATATTAGTAAGTTGTATTTGAATTTATGTACCATGTAAGTGGCGACTCAAGATGGGTGACGATATACAATTTTGGGGCGTCACATTCAACTAAATTTTTTTAATATTTTATGGGCTCGAAATTTTTCATAATCTGATGTTTTGAAGGCGTGATTTGGATACCTATACCAAAAATGTATATGCAGATGCGCATGCATCGCATGCAGACTGCTTTTATTATCGTGTCCAAATCACATCCAAAACATGTATTATATAAAATTCCGATAATATAAAATATTAAAAAAATTAGTTATTTAAAAAAAAAAAAAAAAAGTCCGTATTTTAAGAAAGTCAAAAGTCCGGATAGGAACCGGACTCTCTCTCTCTCTATATATATATATATATATATATATATATATATATTTATTGTTTGTATAAACTCATAAAGATGATCTTGATTTTATTTATTTAAATTTTTTGAAACCTATTTTCGGATTATTTTTTTTCCTTCATAACCACCATCTCCTCCATAACTCAGCACAAAGATCTCCAAAAGAAAAAAATTCATTTCTTGATGTTAAAAACAAAGGGATTTGGGTTTGATTAGAAATGTTGGTTCTGCTATTAGTAGATCTAAGAGGATGGATTGGGGCTTATCCTATGCCCAAGTAAACTACCACCGATACAATTATTACTCCTCTTTGCATAATTAATGAGGGAAGAACAAGAACCCTTGATGTTTTCTTCGAGATCTGCCTTGAGGAAGCACTTTTGATCATTGGATGATCTATTTTGGGTTTTGCAGAAAATCCCACATAGTTTTGATGTTCCATAACCACCATCACCTCCATAGCTACCTTCACGACTACAGTAATAATAATAATTTTATTTTAAATAATAATAATAATAATAATAATAATGATTATAATAATACTAATAATAATAATTCTTCCATTTTAAAATATTAAATAATTTTATATTTTTAAAGTGAACTTAAAATATTTTAAAATTAAAAAAATAATATGAATTCATTAATTTTATATAAATATATTTGTAAAATTTATACATTAATATATTTTATTATTAATTAATTTTATTATTTGTTATTTAAAAAAGTCCAAGCTTGAAAACCAAAAAATAAACTAAAGTTATTTTGTTATTATTATTAAAAAAATTCTAAAATGGGTCTTATATTCTACGTAAGCGTGGTATGTATGGTGGCATATAGACTTTACTCGTTAAGTTTTTAATAGGCGATTTTCAAATTTTTGTAAAGAAATTACGGTTTTAATAAGTTGATCGTAAAAAATTGATTCATATAATACATTTGTAATCGAGATCGAGTAAAGTAAGAAAAAAGTGTTTTAAACCCCATCATGAAATGGAAAATTATTCTTGTGAGTATTTTGAGTATACTTTGAGTATTGCTAGGCGGTGTGCAAGTTCCTTGACCTTATACACTATTACAGCTTAGAAATCTTGATCTTTTCGAGGTAAGGGATATTATTTTTTTGTAATGATATTATTTCTTCAATATCATTATCTTTGAAATGTTGATCTGAAGTTTTATCAAATTTGAAACTTTTTCATGTCGGGTTACTATTCACGAGTTCTTATTCATGAGTTACTTATTCACGAGTTACTATTAAGCGAGTTCTTATTCACGATTCTTATTCACGAGTACTATTAATGAAGCGTGAAGATGTTTTTGTGGAATTTCTATCTTTTGGTGTCGAGATTACTATTCACGTATCTGGCCTTATTCACGATATCTGACACTTATTCACGTTATACTGATCTTATTCATAGAAAAATAAAATTTCTTCTTTTTTTCATTCCAAAATATCTATTCGGATACTAGCTCGATTGTATCCATGTTTTGAAACATTCTTGAATTTTACACCACTATGATTATTTTTTGAGGTATTTTGACGCGTGGATAAAACCAAGTACGAATCCTTAATCCTTAATCCTTGTCATTTTGTTTCAATTGGATTCGTTTCTTTAAAAATATTTTTCATCATCCTCGATGTCTTAAATGATGATATTATTGAATATCTTTGGCTGTAGTGCAAATGAATGATTTCAAGAAGAATATCTTTGGCACATAGTGCAAAGATGAGCAGTGTTGAGATGAACATATGACCGATTGATTAATATCTTTGGCTGTAGTGCAAAGATGAACAGTGTTTTAAATGAACATGACCCATTGATGAATATCTTTGGCACATAGTGCAAAGATGAATATTTGATTTGAGATGAATATTGATTGATGTTACGGGATAAAATATTGATGATGGATTTATTAAATTCATAGATTATAGTAGAATTTATTCTCTACGTAACTCTTCTATGAATTATTATTTCATTCATGCGAGTATTGATCTGAAACTTGTTGTCATTGTATTACATCGATTTTTCCTGTTGAAGACTAACGATAATTTGTTGTATATTATCTTAGTCATAATATTCTTTCTTGGGCTAGTTGAGCTCACCCTTTTCCTTGTTGTTCCATTTTTCTTCTCGGGAGGCGAGAATGTAGCGAGTACTAGTCGGGTATGGAATGAAGATTCTAGAGAGTTGTTTAGTAGTCCTCACCATTTTTGTAAAATAATGAATCAATAATGTGATGAGGATTTATTTGAGTATAGATATTATCTAGAAGATAATATTTGTATTCAAACTCACAGTTTCTTGTTGTAATAATAAAGTTGTAGTTGTTTACATACCATGTATTTGGCGACTTCGAATGGGTGTTGTGTATACCTATTTTGGGGCGTCATATCTGATAAGAAAACCAATAATCAACAGTTCATCTTTGCACGTAAGCCAAAGATATACAACTGTAAAACCAATAATCAACAATTCATCTTTGCACGTAAGCCAAAGATGACTTTCATCACAATATAAGCATGAAGATGATGACAATGATATAAGCATTAATCAAACGAAGTTAAATCAAACGAAATCAATTATGTCATGATAACATGTGTATAGGATATTGAGAATCAAGTTATACTGTTTAGCTTACACACAAAGCAAGTTTTTGAACCCTACTCTTATTTAAACAAGTTCTCTAACCCTAATCTCTATTTGAGCTTATCCTACCTTGTTTATAATTATGCAAGTTTGTTATTACATCTTGTTTATAAATTACGAGTTCTTGAATTCTATTGAGAAAAGTTCTTAATTACATTTTCCTTATTGGAAAATGTAACCTTAGCTTACCATTTTGTTCAAGCAAGGTTTATTATATCTTTTCAATACTTTGAACTTTATTCTTAAAGCATGACTTTGATGCATTACACTATTCATTTATGGTTTATGACTACTCTATAATACGTCGTTCTTGAACCCTTGCATTGTTATAAAACTTTTGATTCAACTAATCCTTAGTTGATGTACATTGAACTCTAAATTACCCTTGAAACTTATCCAAACCAAACTTCCTTTGGTGCAGACTTGTATGTTAAAACTGAAATGAACAACCCTATTATAGGGGATTATTTACGCGAAAGCATTTAAATGTTTGTGCACAATACATGGTACGAAGGGTTGATCACCCTAAGTACGGGAAGAAGATCCATATAGTCTAATGATTATTAAGGGTTTAAGTTGAAAAACTTATCACCTAGGACATAGTTCATGGTCTTGTGACCCTCAGATGAATTCTAACTTGAGTTTTTGATTATCATTAATAGAGAATGTTATTCAATTTAATTGAGTTTATTCATTGCCAGTTATTATGTTCTTTTCAGTGGGCATTTGTTTTGCTCACTCTTACATATATATAACCATTGCTACTAAATTTGAGAGGTTGTTGACGAGCCAAACTAGTAAAGGAATGGCAAGATGAACAAGTGTTGAAGACTTGTTAATTTGTTGAGACTTATGTTTTCAGGCTTAGTTTTAAATTATGTGATGTAATTAATTATTTTTTCGCATTTAAAGAATGTTTTAAGGTTAGACAACCCGAAATTTATTGGTTGAAGTTATGTAACCCTTTAATGGGAATATTTATTGCTTATTTTTTATTTAATTTGGGCAGCTAGAAATGCATGTTTGGACAGTGAACACGAAATCCTGTGGGAATGAAGTACCCAGATTTGGGGGTGTCACAGTTAAGGCTGTGGATTAAAAGATATATGATATACATTGAAAATATTTTTGAATGTGAATTCGTTTTGTTATTAATTGATTTCGATTTGAAAGTACGTCTTTAACGAACAAAAGAATTTTGAAAAAGTGTTTTGTAAATTGTACTTAATTCGGCTAGATAGAGAGGATTGTCACTTGCTGGGCTTCATCGCTCACCCCCTTACAGATTTTTACAGGTCCCATCGTTGAAAGTTGGGCACTTATTTGATACGCTTGGAATAGCTAGAGTTTAGTTTTAGATATTATTTCTTTTTGTTGCTGGATTTTGATAAACTCTTTGTTTTGAGTTGTTGCGTCTCCGTTATTCGAATGTGGTATTTATTAGTATTTCATTTGAATTAGATTAAAAGATATTTATTGGTTTAAAGCTAAGATTATTGTTGAGTTCTTTTGCTTGGGCTGCGCGTTATTGATATCGTTGCCTTACGAGCCTTTGCGCTTGTGGCGTGTAGCACTTAAGCCTACATGAATTCAGTTCAGAGTGTTACAAAGATGGTATTAGAGAAGTGACCCCTCATAGTGTGTCGGCTAGGAAACCCACACATTTTCTGGGGAGTGATTTTGGGATTTAACTGTGGGTTGCGATTCAACTAGACTTGAGAAATAGAGAGTGATAGATTTTAGGTTTGGACATCTTTATATTAGAAATTGGGTTTAATATAAAAGATCAAGTTGGATTAGTTTTATTGATTGCAGAATAGTTGAATACCATATTTGGAGACTACTTTGATAATGTGTAAGTTATGACCTTGAAAATTTTAGTACTTTTTTTTAGATAATTGAGCAAGTTAGAAAAATGAGAGTTATATTGGTTACGTTGTGGTGAATATATGATTTTGGTAATCATTTTATGATACAAGATTGAAAAGGTTGCTTAATTTGGTGTTCAAATCAATATAGAATAAGAAAGTGTCCAACGAATTTCTTATACTATTTTAACTTGAGGATAAGTATTGGGTGATGGTCTAGGTAGTTTATATGAAGTCCGAGACTTTTGGAGCATTATTTAGTTAGGGATCGAGTGTTAGAGCTTGTTTGTAATTAACTATCAATTTAGAGGACCAAATTTTTTAAAGGTGGGTAGAATGTAATACCCAATAAAAAAAAATAATATATAATAATAAAATAGTAACAGGTTTATAATTAGATAATGGAATAGAAACTAATAATTACTTATACATATCTAAAACCTATAAGGATAAGTCGGTTAGATCAGTAACAAACTTTTAATTCTAAAAGGACTGCTTTTACTTGATAACCTATTTTGCAAAAATTAAAGATATTTAGATAACTAGAGAGAAAAAAAACATAAAAACTATTTAGCTTTGGAGTAGTCTTTAGAGAACATAGAAGAAGAAAAGAAAGAAAACTCAAAAAAGTAAAACTTAAAAAATTCTTTTTATTATGAGATGATATTTGCCTTATATATATATATATATATATATATATATATATATATATATATGATTAATTTTGTAATCAATCATTATAATATACATACTCTATCCGAATAAAGATATTTTTAAAAAGTATTTATGTATATATATTTTGTGGGTGTAATCAACTAAATTATCATGTAAGTCTTTATTTAATGAGAGTAAATAATTCAAATTATTTTCAAGTGGAATAGCCAGGATCCATTAATTGGTGTGTGGGTGTTGCGGTTATATATATAATATGTATGTGTGTGTACATATTTGATTATATAATCTGATGTGTAATAGATTGTGACATGTAAATATATATATATATATATATATATATATATATATATATATATATATATATATATATAGGTAAGAACCTAACTATTTTTTTTTATTTAATTTAAATTTCAGCTTTTAAGTTAAATATACAAAAAGACCCCATGATTTTTTTTTAAAAAATAAATAAATTATGTATTGAGTCAAAATTAACTATAAATGTGTTTAAGATTTGAATTAAAATATGTGTTTGAGCTAGGATAAATTATCCTAATATTCATATATTCTAATTTTATATTTAGGATTTGTTCAACTAATATTTTTTTATTTTGCAATATCGACGTAAGTGGCTTTCCGAACCATTTAATGTTTTTAAATTATCGTTTATTTTTATGTATACGTTAGTAATTTTTCGGATGCCTAAATGCAAGGTTTTAAAAGTTATGTTTTATTTAAGGCTTCCATTTTAATTAAAATGTTATATTCGTTTATTCAAAACTTCGGATCAAATATTTATTTTGAATTAGGAAATTAGATAATATGATTTTGAATTGAGAAAAAGTATCATTTAGAATATCGAAAATATTGAGAAAATATTTTGAAATCTTCAATCTGACTATGTATAGAACCCGTTTTTGATTACGTTTAATTTCGTAGCTAATATAGGACCTACTATAAGCGCTTTTACCTTTAGATACCTTAGTAGGGTGTGTATCATTGATTTTATCAAACTTTTGGATCGTGTTACAAGGCTATTGTAACCTTAGTCGTTAAGGCTGTGGATTAAAAGATATATGATATACATTGAAAATATTTTTGAATGTGAATTCGTTTTGTTATTAATTGATTTCGTTTTGAAAGCATGTCTGCTATTTTTAACAAACAAAAGAATTTCGAAAAAGTGTTTTACAAATTGTACTTGATTCGGCTAAATAGGAAGGATTGTCAGTTGTTGTTAGGTTTCATCGCTCACCCCCTTACAGATTTTTACAGGTCCCATCGTTGAAAGTTGGACACTTATTTGATAAACCTTATTAGCTACATGTACGTGTTCATTATATTTTGTCTGCTCAACTACAAACCTTATTATGCTTGTCATACTACACTAATTTGAAACTTATCCATAATCCTTTGCAGATTCATCATAGTAATCTCTTCATGGGAAAAATTCCAACAGTGACTTAAAGTTATGCATATAGATTAAGAGATGTAATATTTTGTTTGATTGAAGTATAAAATTTTGATATTAACTTTCTAAAATTTATTGAAATGATCTTTATTATCACATAAAAAGGTTACATAATCTTTCGAATACACACACATTTATAATGTGGGGCCCACATGTTAGGCGGGGGCCCACGGTATGCATGTGTGTGTGTGTGTAACGATTATATGACCTTTTTTATGTGATAATGCGATTGTTGTATTTGATACGATTGAAATAATTGGAGTTTAGTTTTAGATATTATTTCTTTTTGTTGTTGGATTTTAATAAACTCTTAGTTTTGAGGAGCTGCGTCTCCGTTATTTGAATGTGATATTTATTAGTATTTCATTTGAATTAGATTAAAAGATATTTATTAGTTTTAAATTAAGATTATTATTGAGTTGTTTTGTTTGGGCTGCGCGTTATTGATATTGTTGCCTTGAAAGACGCGGCTTGGGCTTGCGGTAGTATTTTCGCCTTATATTACGGTTTCAGGGTGTTCAATAGCTAGCCAAGATCATTCTACCCATCATCAAATGTGATTTTGAACAAACCCAATATGAGTGATAAAGAGAAAATTAGAAGGAAGAAGGAAAAAAATGAAGAATAACAGATCGCAATCGCCGAAACTCGATCGAAGCATCCATAGTTTCAGATCAAAAGTTTCCAAGCCACCATCACAGATTAGGTCACACCACCGTCCGACACTGATTCACAATATCAATCTGCTTTACCAATTGGGTCCGGATCTTAGCAAGGTCAAACTCCTCTTTCAGCCTTAAATTTTGCTAACAGAGGAGTTTAAAAATAAACTTGCTTCCTCCATTTCTTTGCTTTAATTTTCAGATCTACAAGAATCGATGGAATATATATTTCTTTGCTTTATTTATTTGCACATATATAAACTTGGAAATGGGCAAGAAGTAATGTGGTTATTGATTAATCACCTGAGAATTTATAGTAACATATATATATATATATATATATATATATATATATATATATATATATATCCCATGGTATAATTCCCAAATGGCAAGACATTACAGTTAATGACAGTGATGAAGCTTCTCTATTGGGCTTAGCATTTTGGGTATGAATCCTTTTTGTTTCTCAGTGTATTATAATGAGCACATTCGTATCATTATTGATCTCATTAAATAATTTCTGGGTTTTCAATGGATTTTTCTTTAAATTAATTCTTGGTTTTGTCCTCATATCTCTATTAAATGATTTTAGAATGAAGCTTTGATATATAATGTATTGAATTTTTTGATTTCTTTTAATGATCGATCTAATAATTTATGGGTTAAATACCATTATGTATTTATTTGGTTTTAATGTCAAAATACACTGAAAATACGATGTAAATTACAAATATAGTGAAATATATACAAGTCTTTCCAGTGACACTTCAGCATTCAGGCGATTTTTTTTTTTGTCGAAAAAGTTTTTGAGGTCTCTTTTGTTTACTAAAGTGTACTTTGAGAGTAAAGTTTGTAAAATTAAAAAAGTTTGGGTTTGATTAAATGATTCGCATTTCGATTAAAAGTTTGATTCGAAATTTCACTCAAAATATAAATGATTCAAATATGAGCAAATTTTAAAGTTCGATAAATTACTCGAACCTTCTCAAATTGTAATTTTTTATTGATACTCGGATCATATTTATTAAAAAATTCAAAATGCTCAGGCTCGATTCGAGATCGTGCTCGACTCGGTAGCTAAACGAGCCTCAATCAAACTTTATTTTATACTCGATAAATTTTGTGAACCAAATCTGAGCAACTCAATACTCGACTCGACTTGGTTCATTTACACCCTTAATTTGGAGTATGCTAATGTAAAGATTTAAATATTAGGGCCAGAAGTATAAAAGGAGTCATACTTCAAAAGACAAAATTTAATTTAACACAAAATACAATTTGAAAGATTTTGTAGATTAATAATTCTCAAGCTTTACTAAAGAACTTCCTTACAAGTCTTCAAAATTACATACCACCAAATCAGCATAATCGTGGAGGATTTTGCATGAGGGGAAGGGAATGATATAGAGATTCACAAGATTTAGAATAAAGTTGGATATCAAAATTTTGTGACTCAAATGATAAGTCGTAATCATTACTACATCAAATTATAAAGATTATTAATTACATTACTACATCAAATTGGCCATGCGTCTTTAACACGTTTAATTGGAATTTTTTTAATTTGATGAAAAATCTGAAATCCCTAGAATGATTTCAACATTTAAAAATTTTATATCCCTGAGATTATATAACAAGGTTCACCGACTCCATACACCTTTTTTTAATTATCGTTAAATAGGGTCATTATACTCAAGATTTTAATTACCAGCAATTAAGCAATTTGAGAAACAAAAGTAGGAAATCTAAATTATGTTATGCATAACATAAATAACAAATTTTAAGAAGCATGGGCAGCATCTGATAGCCGTATCTTAATTCTTTGATTTTCAGTTAATTACTGTAATCAATCCTTTCGCCATTGCTATAAATAAGTGATCTTTAATTATAATCCGTACCAATTCATTTTATCAACTTTTCTCCCCCTAAAGCCTGTATTTTTTTCACCATTTCTATTTGAAATGGACCGACGATGCGTCTTCTTGTTTGTTGCTGCATGTTTACTTAACATTCACTCGGGTTAGTTCGTGGTTTTATTATTTTATGTCCAAATTTTCTTTGTAAAATTGATGCTATCAGAGCAGATATATATCCTACACTTTGACAATTATTCTAGCTAAGCGACACTAATTGTATTGTTCTGACGGCATCATTTTTAATTTTGACAATATCAATGTTTTTCTTCTATTCATAATTATGCTATTATTATAATATTCAGTAATACTTATTTACTAATTGTGTAATAATAGAGAGCAACAATACGTGAGTACTTACTTAGTACACATTTTATTATTATTATTATTATTATTATTATTATTATTATTATTATAATGCAGAGAATAATTTTTCTCTTTTCTTTCTAAATGAAGGCATCCAAGGAATAGGAGTGAACTATGGGCTGCTGGGTGATAATCTTCCCCCACCAAATCAAGTCATTGCTCTCTTGCACTCAAGAAACATCCAAAAAATACGGATTTTTGATCCGAATCCCGATGTCTTGAACGCTATACAAGGTTCCAACATCAGCGTTATCCTCGGAGTCCGAAATGAAGACCTTCAGCAACTATCAACCAGTTCATCATTTGCAACAACATGGGTTAACAACAATGTCGTACCACATGCATCATCCGTGAAATTCGCATATATAGTGGCAGGTAATGAAGTAATTCCAGGACCACTGGGAACATATGTACTTGGAGCCATGCAAAACTTAATGGCTGCATTAAAGTCTGCAAACATTTTAGTACCAGTTAGTACTGCAGTTCCATCACAAGTACTAGGATCATCATATCCTCCTTCAGCTGGATCGTTTGCGGAAACTGTGATATCAACTATCAAACCAATTGTGGATTTTTTGGTGGCACAAAAAGGTCCTCTTCTTGTTAATACGTATCCTTACTTTGCCTATATTGGTGATCCTTCACACGTGGAGCTAGATTACACACTTTTCAAGGATACTGCTCACGGTGTGACTGATGGAGCACTTCTGTATACTAATATTTTCGATGCCATGGTCGATGCAACTTATTCTGCCCTTGAAAAGGCAGGCGGATCAGATGTTGAGATTGTTGTATCGGAGACTGGATGGCCAAGTGCTGGTAATGGAGACGCGACTACTAAGGAAAATGCTCAAATATATGTTAATAATTTGATTGATCATGTTTCATCTGGGAAGGGAACACCAAAGAGGCCAGGCAAAGACTTGGAGACTTATGTGTTTGCGCTATTCAACGAGGATCTTAAGCCTGCTGGTACTGAGCAGAATTTTGGGCTATATTACCCTAATATGACTGAGGTTTACCATGTTAATTTTCCAGTTGCTTAGGATTAAACTCAAATGCATGTCCACCGTAACTAGGTAATTGTTTTGCTTAGAAAACCTAATGTCAATTGTATAAACCATGGCATGGAAATTACTTGCAATATTTAGAAGCAACAAGTTGTATGGAATAAAGCTCACTGGGATTATCAAAATGATTGTATTTTTTATTTTTCTCTTCTTTTTTTTCCAATGTTGCCTTGTATGTTGCTGATTATCTATGGAATGGTCGAGTTTTAAAAGAGAAACTAGAGCTGGAATAGAATTTGGATAAATTAGAAGCAAATTTAGGAATTCTTCAAATTGTTTTGGCTATCAAAAACACTCACCAATGGTTTGAATAATGAATAGACAATTTGATCTTTTGAAATTTTCTGGTGTCTCACACCTTGAGATGGTTTTCATAAGAATGGATTGTTGGAAAGAAGCTTATTTCTCTTTAGGGAGATTACAGTACTTATTCAGGCTTAAATGTTAAAGTTTCCTCTCAACCAGGGACGGAGCCACATGCATGCATATTGGAGGGGGCCACGCCCCCCCAAGGTTTGAAATTTTTGTAAGACTCACCCCCAAAGTTTGAAAATTTTATAAAACTCTTTTATACATTTGGTTTGGTTCGAAAATTTTGTAAAAATACTACCCCTCAAGTTCTACAATGAAAGCTTTGATATGTTTTAAAAGATTTTTTTTGCTATGTTTTATTATCTTTGTCAAAGCAAATTCTATTACTATATTTTTTTTTGTTTTAGTAAAAATATGTTTTGTAATAGTAAAATTTTACTTTTTAGTGATGAATATGTTTTATGCTGTTAAAATTTATTTTGGCCCCCCCCTAAAGAACAAATCCTAGCTCTGTCCCTGCTCTCAACATCTATCTTTATTTAGACTTCCGGTAGGTGCTTCTAAGACTAAAATAGGATCACGTGTGTTGTTATCTCTGAGACTAGTAATGAAGAGCATAGGAAAAGAGAGATCATTTGGTATGTAGGGAGTAGGTGTGTCGCCCTAGGTAGGAAGGGCAGAAGGGGATTAGGATTGAGGCACTTTGCTTAAATAACCTTTTACAGGATGAAAGTGGCTTTTGGCGTTTCCCTACAGAATTTTAGCTCTGCCTAGTAAGGAGTAAGTATGGACTCAACCACGAATGGTTGAGATGCCATTCCAGTCCTCCGCTTTTTATCCTAGTCTATAAGAGTTCATCCCATGAAGACTAATCAATTTTCCTTTTCACTCTTTTCAAAGATTTTAGTACAAGAAAGATTAATATTTGTTACCTTGTCGACTCGACTTGGTGATCTTTTTTCAAAATTGAATATCGTATAACCTCCCTTCACATATCTTTTCAACACGATAGATTCCACTGCTGCAAAGATCGGAGATGAGATAAGACTTTCATCTGCTAGTTTAATGCAATACGGTGCAAATACGAAACGTTTCAAAATTATGATGAAATGGAATATGGTACCAATACAACACATTTTATACTACAATCCTCCTCGTCTGTAAAATTCACATATATAATAGTTGGCAATGAAGTAATTCCAGGGCCATTAGCAACACGTGACTGGAGGCATGCAAAACTTAGGTGTGGAATTGATCAATTAATTTGGCATACAGTCCCAGTGATGAAGACAGACCCCATATACAACACAATTAACAGTGAGGTTATTTATACTCCTAAAACTGCTACAAGCTCATCCTTCAAGATTTGTATAACTGAATACTGCGGAAGTAACTATAATAACATTGGTAAGTGGAAATAATACACCAAACATTAGCCATATAATGTGTGGGAGTTTTTTAGTTGTAGAGAAGCAAAGAATGTTAAAGAAGGGAAGGGAAGGGAAGGGAAGGGAAGGGAAAGTTTTACTTTCTTTTCTCTAGTTTTTTCTCAAAAGTCAAAACGCACTCACTTTCCTTAGCTTTCTTTTCTTTTCTTCTCCAACTAAAACTCAAAAGACTCCACTTTCTTTACCTTTCTTTTCTTTTTTCTTCTATTAAAAAACTCAAAGACACCACTTCTTGTTGTTTCCCTTCACTTTCTTGTATTTTCTCTCCGAATTAAAACTCAATGACATGGACTTAAAAGTTGTAGTGATCGAGTATTTAAAATGAGGAATACTTATCAATATTTGAAAATAACGGCCGGAAACATACACATGAAACTTGTCGCCATTGTGACTCGATGTCTCCTTGTCGCTATCTGCAAATTAATTTAGTGAATGTCTACCATTATGAAGCAATCTTTTAAAAAAAGCAATCCTTTAAAAATCTCTTTGTACTGCCAAAGCCAAAGCCAAAGCCAAACCAATCATCACAAGTCACTCCTACACTACAAACAACTTACACTATTGGATTATAAAACCCCCAACTAATTCTTTAACAGCCACTTAGATACCTATTGCGAGAAAATTCGGAGACCTCGTGTTCAAATAGCACCATATACTGAGTTATAATCCTCTGGCCTCTCTAAAATTGACTGAATTTAATTATTTGTTTCTAAAATTGACTAAGTTATAATCCAAATATTTCCTTCCCCAGAATCATTAATTATTTGTTTCAATTTTCATCTCACTGTCAACCTCAATGTTATGCCCCACCCCACATGATCAATTGAATGATACTCCCAAAACATTGAATGTCATTTTCCAACTCTGCCTCCTTTGGACTCGTATCCTCGATCTCCTGCTACATGTACATGTTCATTATATTTTGTCTGCTCAACTACAAACCTTATTATGCTTGTCATACTACACTAATTTGAAACTTATCCATAATCCTTTTGATGCGTTTGAAGAGCAAGTATGTCAGTTTATGGAAATATTTGATCCAATTTATGGAAAGGTTTAAAAGATTTGGTCCAGTGACAATTTGGTAATTTATGTCAAGTTTGGAGTGTCGGATTTTGGCGTTTTCGAAGCCTAATTTCATTGAAAACGGGTTAACGATCAAAAGTCTGCAGAGTTTTTTGGTCAAATTTCATCGTTTAGGCCTTCAAAATTATATTTTACTGTTTTTGGGTTATTTTTATAATTTTTCTTATTAGTTTTTCCCTTTCGTTTTGGATTTCGTTTTTAGGGTTTTGTTATTTAAACGTTTGTTATGATGCGAAGAGGCAATTTTGATGAATAATAGACTTTTCTTATTTTCCAAAATTCTCTAAATTAGAATTTTGTTGCCTATTTCCTAGAATTCGTAGAATCAACATGTTGCAGAAGGTTATTGTTTGACAATCGTGCGCGATTTAACAATTGATAACAATTTGACAATTATTCTAGCTAAGCAACACTAATTGTATTGTTCTGACGGCATCATTTTTAATTTTGACAATATCAATATTTTTTCTTCTATTCATAATTATGCTATTATTATAATATTCAGTAATACTTATTTACTAATTGTGTAATAATAGAGAGTAACAATACGTGAGTACTTACTTAGTACACATTTTATTATTATTATTATTATTATTATTATTATTATTATTATTATTATGCAGAGAATAATTTTTCTCTTTTCTTTCTAAATGAAGGCATCCAAGGAATAGGAGTGAACTATGGGCTGCTGGGTGATAATCTTCCCCCACCAAATCAAGTCATTGCTCTCATGCACTCAAGAAACATCCAAAAAATACGGATTTTTTATCCGAATCCCGATGTCTTGAACGCTATACAAGGTTCCAACATCAGCGTTATCCTCGGAGTCCGAAATGAAGACCTTCAGCAACTATCAACCAGTTCATCATTTGCAACAACATGGGTTAACAACAATGTCGTACCACATGCATCATCCTTGAAATTCGCATATATAGTGGCAGGTAATGAAGTAATTTCAGGACCACTGGGAACATATGTACTTGGAGCCATGCAAAACTTAATGGCTGCATTAAAGTCTGCAAACATTTTAGTACCAGTTAGTACTGCAGTTCCATCACAAGTACTAGGATCATCATATCCTCCTTCAGCTGGATCGTTTGCGGAAACTGTGATATCAACTATCAAATCAATTGTGGATTTTGGTGCACAAAAGGTCCTCTTCTTGTTAATACGTATCCTTACTTTGCCTATATTGGTGATCCTTCACACGTGGAGCTAGATTACACACTTTTCAAGGATACTGCTCACGGTGTGACTGATGGAGCACTTCTGTATACTAATATTTTCGATGCCATGGTCGATGCAACTTATTCTGCCCTTGAAAAGGCAGGCGGATCAGATGTTGAGATTGTTGTATCGGAGACCGGTTGGCCAAGTGCTGATAATGGAGATTCGACTACTAAGGAAAATGCTCAAATATATGTGAATAATTTGATTGATCATGTTTCATCTGGGAAGGGAACACCAAAGAGGCCAGGCAAAGACTTGGAGACTTATGTGTTTGCGCTATTCAACGAGGATCTTAAGCCTGCTGGTACTGAGCAGAATTTTGGGCTATATTACCCTAATATGACTGAGGTTTACCATGTTAATTTTCCAGTTGCTTAGGATTAAACTCAAATGCATGTCCACCGTAACTAGGTAATTGTTTTGCTTAGAAAACCTAATGTCAATTGTATAAACCATGGCATGGAAATAACTTGCAATATTTAGAAGCAACAAGTTGTATGGAATAAAGCTCACTGGAATTATCAAAATGATTGTATTTTTTATTTTCTTCTTTTTTTTTCCAATGTTGCCTTGTATGTTGCTGATTATCTATGGAATGGTCGAGTTTTAAAAGAGAAACTAGAGCTGGAATAGAATTTGGATAAATTAGAAGCAAATTTAGGAATTCTTTAAATATTGTTTTAGCTATCAAAAACACTCACCAATGGTTTGAATAATGAATAGACAATTTGATCTTTTGAAATTTTCTGGTGTCTCACACCTTGAGGCTTATAATTGTTTTCATAAGAATGGATTGTTGGAAAGAAGCTTATTTCTCTTTAGGGAGATTACATCTTTATTCGCGCTTTAAATGTTAAAGTTTCCTCTCAACATCTATCTTTATTTAGACTAGGTAGGTGCTTCTAAGACTAAAATAGGATCACGTGTGTTGTTATCTACAGACTAGTAATGAAGAGCATAGGAAAAGAGAGATCATTTGGTATGTAGGGAGTAGGTGTGTCGCCCTAGGTAGGAAGGGCAGAAGGGGATTAGGATTGAGGCACTTTGCTTAAATAACCTTTTACAGGATGAAAGTGGCTTTTGGCGTTTCCCTACAGAATTTTAGCTCTGCTAGTAAGGAGTAAGTATGGACTCAACCACGAATGGTTGAGATGCCACCCGATCCTCTCCGCTTTTAATCCTAGTCTATAAGAGTTCATCCCATAAGACTAATCAATTTTCCTTCTCACTCTTTCAAATTTTAGTACAAAGAAAGATTATTATTTGTTACCTTGTCGGTCCTCGACTTGGTGATCTTTTTTTCAAAGACTTGAATATCGTACAACCTCCCTTCACATATCTTTTTCAAAGACGATAGATTCCACTGCAAATTTCGGAGATGAGATAAGACTTTCATCTGCTAGTTTAATGCAATACTGATTGCAAATCTGAAAACGTTTCAAAATTATGATGAAATGGAATATGGTACCAATACAACACATTTTATACTACAATCCTCCTCGTCAGTAAAATTCACATATATAATAGTTGGCAATGAAGTAATTCCAGGGCCATTAGCAACACGTGTCTGGAGGCATGCAAAACTTAGGTGTGGAATTGATCTATTAATTTGGCATACAAATCCCAGATGATGAAGATGGACCCCATATATAACACATTTAACAAAGGTGGTTATTTATATTCCTAAAACTGCTTCAAGCTCATCCTTCAAGATTTGTATAACTGAATACTGCGGAAGTAACTATAATAACATTGGTAAGTGGAAATAATACACCAAACATTAGCCATATCAAGACTAAGAAAGCTTTGAAGACCTCATAAAAATTTACAAATATTCTATGTTTTATCTACAACTTTGATCAACCTTTAACAACTTGTGTGGGAGCTTTTTAGTTGTAGAGAAGCAAAGAATTTTAAAGAAGAGGAGAAGAGGAAAGTTTTGCTTTCTTTTCTCTAGTTTTTTCTCAAAAGTCAAAACGCACTCACTTTCCTTAGCTTTCTTTTCTTTTCTTCTTTTCTCCAACTAAAACTCAAAAGACTCCACTTTCTTTACCTCTCAAAGACACCACTTCTTGTTGTTTCCTTCACTTTCTTGTATTTTCTCTCAAATTAAAACTCAAAGACATGGACTTAAAAATTGTAGTGATCGAGGAGTATTTAAAATGAGGAATACTTTTCAATATTTGAAAATAACGGAAACATACACATGAAACTTGTCCCCATTGTGACTCGATGTCTCCTTGTGCATAGCTATCTGCAAATTAATTTAGTGAATGTCTACCATTATGAAGCAATCTTTTAGAAAAAAGCAAACCTTTAAAAATCTCTTTGTACTGCCAAAGCCAAAGCCAAAGCCAATCATCACAAGTCACTCCTACACTACAAACAACTTAAACTATTGGATTATAAAACCCCGCTCAACTAATTCTTTAACAGCCACTTAGATACCTATTGCAAGAAAATTCGGAGACCTCGTGTTCAAATAGCACCATATACTGAGTTATAATCCTCTGGCCTTTCTAAAATTGACTGAATTTAATTATTTGTTTCTAAAATTGACTGAGTTATAATCCAAATATTTCCTTCCCCAGAATCATTAATTATTTGTTTCAATTTTGATCTCACTGTCAACCTCAATGTTATGCCCCACCCCCACATGATCAATTGAATGATACTCCCAAAACATTGAATGTCATTTTCCAACTCTGCCTCCTTTGGACTCGTATCCTCGATCTCCTGCTACATGTAAATGTTCATTATATTTTGTCTGCTCAACTACAAACCTTATTATGCTTGTCATACTAAACTAAATTGAAACTTATCCATAATCCTTTTGATGCGTTTGAAGAGCAAGTATGTCAGTTTATGGAAATATTTGATCCTCATGTTTATGGAAAGGTTTGAAAGATTTGATCCAAAGTGCAATTTAATAATTATGCCAAGTTTGGAGCGTCGAATTTTGGCATTTTCGCTTCTAATTTCATTGAAAACGGGTCAACGATCAAAAGTCCAGTAGGGTTTTTTGGTTAAATTCCATTGTTTAGTCCTTCAAAATTATATTTTACTTTGTTTTTGGGTTATTTTATAATTTTTCTTACTAGTTTTTCTTTTCCGCTTTTGGATTACATTTTTAGGGTTTTGTTATTTAAACGTTTGTTATGATGGGAAGAGGCAATTTTGATGAATAATAGACTTTTCTTATTTTCCAAAATTCTCCGAATTAGAATTTTGTCGCTATTTCCTAGAATTAAGTAGAATCAAAGGGTTGTAAAAAGGTTATTGTTTGGCAATCGTGCGCGATTTAACAATTGATAACAGTTTTCGTTGTACTTGAGCTACGTCACCTTTGCAGATTCATCATAGTAATCTCTTCATGGGAAAAATTCCAACAGTGACTTAAAGTTATGCACATAGATTAAGAGATGTAATATTTTGTTTGATTGAAGTATAAAATTTCAGTATTAACTTTCTAAAATTTATTGAAATGATGAAAGAGAAACAAATTAGTCTTTAATCATAAGGGATAATATGAGAAATTAAGGTCATATTTATTTGCAAGAACCATATTTATTGGGATTGTACTATTAATCCCAAGTTACTTGTTTGTTTTAAAAATTGGACTTCAGACTATTAGTCCTGAGATAACAAAATGACTTGATTTGGAAAATTATTTAATACTCCATCCGTTCCTTAATATAAGTCGTTTTAGAGAATTATTTTTTGTTTCTTAATATAAGTCGTTTGAGAATTTCAAGTAAGCATTAATTGCTTAGTTTCCAATATTATTCCAAGTAATAAATATAAATTTGGTTTTCTCACTATTTTTTACCCAATAAATAATACTCTCTTTTTTCAATACAAGGGCTATATAGTCAATTGATATTATATTTAATGTTATACAATCATTTCTTTAATACTTGTACACAACTCTAAAATGACTTATATTAATGAACGGAGAGAGTATCATATACTACAAATTATTATAATCCTATCATTTCGGATTAAAATTTTTAGAAAAAAATTAATCTTTATTTTTATAAAATAATCGGTATATCATATTCTTTATATTTATACTCACGGTACTAAGAATATGATCTCTTTGTTATTAATTACTTGTAATGATATAATAGTCCAAAAGAAAACCCTATAATTGGGTTCATAGGAACAACATGTAATCAAAACATCAAAACATAAAATTGATGAATGAAACTGTAGCGGATATGCTAAGAAACTTTAGTGTAAATAGGTGAGCGGTTACTTGGTATTCCATCGTATGATTGAAGAGATCGTCGTTGAATTGGTTCACGATAAATAAGCAGTGAGTTATCTTCGTTAAATTGAAAATAATTAAATCGATTCCTTTTCCTCCTTTCCTTTTGTAAATCCTTTTGATTCTCGCTGAATCCTCTCTCGATTTCAGCGATTCATCTCAAAACACCGAAATCTTCAAAATTTATAGAGACGGAGAAAAGATTGACGGATTTTCGGAACGACGGAGATGATCAGCATCGTCATCAACAGCCCCAACAGCCATAGCCAACTCCAACTCCTTCGAAACAGGGCAAGGCTTCTCCCAATTCCTTGGATACCAATTTCGTTACTCAGAGGTCAGTTTCTCGATATATTTATCCTAATTTTATGTTTCCTTAATTGTTTTTTCTCATTTCAATTGACTAACAATGATTTGTTTTCTTCCGATTCTTTCTGTGTAGGTTGCAGAAGGAGCTTATGTCTCTAATGATATGTATATGTAGTCGTATACATATTCGATATACACATATTAATTTGTACTATAGATTGATTTTGTAATTGTGTGTTAATTCATATTACGAACATTATTATTGTCAAAACATATATAAGATTTTTCATAAGATAATTTACCATTGATCATAGAATCTTTGCTGAGTCTTTTAATATTTATTATTAAAAGGATTGATTTAATTGTTAAATCAAATTATGATCAAATAGAGATAAATTATGGACTTATGAAATTAGTTTAAATGTATCGAATTATATTAATTGATTACTCAAAATATTTATGTACATTTATAGATGAAATATTTACGCTTTATTAGTGTATGGTTTATTTAATTAATTCACGGATCAAGTGCAATTACAATTATTTAGTGGAATTAATTGTAATTAATATTTATTTTTGAAAATTATTATTAGATAGTAATATCTAAATAAGTATTGGAGTCAGAACATGAATCCTTTAGAATCTCTTTCCTAGCCTAATATGAACCAGATTCTTTAGAGAGAGTAAGGATCAATGTTATTATATACGTCATTGATCAGAAACGTATGGGAGATTTTTCTATCAGAAGAAAACACAAAAAATACGTATTCTCTCTTTCAGCCTAAGAAAAATAAAGTTGGAGTTTTTCTACAAGGGTACTTTGGAGACCACACTCTAAGTTCAGCATAAGGTTATAGGAAAGAAGATCTTGAGGATATAAGTGACTGTATGAAGATTCAGAACGTGCTCATCTAATCAAATCCGGACCCTATTTTTTATTTTTTTGCTTTTTTTTAAGACAACTAAAAAAAATTTAATATTTTATGGAACTGAAATTTTTTCATAATACAATGTTTTGGGCGTGATTTGGATACCTATACCAAAAATGTATGTATACCGCATGCATTGCATGCAGACTGCTTTGTTATATCGTGTCCAAATCACATCCAAAACACTCGTTGTATATAAAAAATCCAAAGAATATAAAATATTAAAAAAAAAATTAGTTGTTTTAAAAAAAAAAAAAAAAAAAGTCCGTATTTTAAGAAAGTCCGGGAGTCCGGATAGGAACCGGACTCTCTCTCTCTCTCTCTCTCTCTCTATATATATATATATATATATATATATATATTATATATATTGTTTTTATATAAACTCATAAAGATGATCTTGATTTTATTTATTTAAATTTTTTTGAAACCTATTTTCGGATTATTTTTTTTTCCTTCATAACCACCATCTCCTCCATAACTCAGCACAAAGATCTCCAAAAGAAAAAAAATTCCTTTCTTGATGTTAAAAACAAAGGGATTTGGGTTTGATTAGAAATGTTGGTTCTGCTATTAGTAGATCTAAGAGGATGGATTGGGGGCTTATCCCTATGCCCAAGTAAACTACCACCGATACAATTATTACTCCTCTTTGCATAATTAATGAGGGAAGAACAAGAACCCTTGATGTTTTCTTCGAGATCTGCCTTGAGGAAGCACTTTTGATCATTGGATGATCTATTTTGGGTTTTTGCAGAAAATCCCACATAGTTTTTGATGTTCCATAACCACCATCACCTCCATAGCTACCTTCACGACTACAGTAATAATAATAATTTTATTTTTAAATAATAATAATAATAATAATAATGATTATAATAATACTAATAATAATAATTCTTCCATTTTAAAATATTAAATAATTTTATATTTTTAAAGTGAACTTAAAATATTTTAAAATTAAAAAAAATAATATGAATTCATTAATTTTATATAAATATATTTGTAAAAATTATACATTAATATATTTTATTATTAATTAATTTTATTATTTGTTATTTAAAAAAGTCCAAGCTTGAAAACCAAAAAATAAACTAAAGTTATTTTGTTATTATTATTAAAAAAATTCTAAGGTGGGTCTTATATTCTACGTAAGCGTGGTAGTATGTGGTGGCATGTAGACTTTCTCTCATTAAGTTTTTAATAGACGATTTTTCAAATTTTTGTAAAGAAATTACAGTTTAATAAGTTGATCGTAAAAAAATTCAATTCAATAATACATTTATAAATCGAGATCGAGTAAAGTAAGAAAAAGTGTTTTTAAACCCCATCATGAAATGGAAAATTGATATACAAGCATTTCTTAGCTCATTCACTCTTAGAGGAGGAAGTGAAATAATGTGATGTGTAATATATATATTTGATTTATATATATATATATATATATATATATATATATATTGATTATTAATTATTAATTATTAAGTTAAGAACCTAATTATTTTCTTTATTTAATTTAAATTTCAGCTTTTAAATTGTAATATACAGAAAAGACCCATGATTTTTTAGAATAAAATTAATTATGTATTTAGTCAAAATTAACTATAAATGTGTTTAAGATTTGAATTAAAATATGTGTTTGAGCTAGGATAAATTATCCTAATGTTCATTTATTTTAATTTTATATTTAGGATTTGTTCAGCTAATATTTTTATATTTCACAATATCGAGGTAAGGGGCTTTCCGAACTATTTAGTGTTTTTAAATTATCGTTTATTTTTATGTATTCATTAGTAATTTTTCGGATGCCTAAATGCAAGGTTTCAAAACTTCTATTTTATTTAAGGTTTCTATTTAAATTAAAATGTTATATTCGTTTATTCAAAACTTCGAATCAAGTATTTATTTTTAAATTAGGAAATTAAATTATATTATTTTGAATTGTGGAAAAGTATCATTTAGAATATCGATAATATTGAGAAAATATTTTGAAATCCTCAGTTTGACTATGTATAGAACTCGTTTTTGATTACGATTAATTTCGGAGCTAATATAAGACCTACTAAGGCGTACACTTTAATTTAGATGCCCTTCGGGGAGCGTGCATTTTTATAGATACCTTAGTAGGGTGCGTATCATTGACTTTATCGAACTTTTGGATCGTGTTACAAGGCTATTGTAACCTTAGTCGTTAATGTGACGAATGAATTGTTTGAATTGTGATTTTGTGAGTATTTTGATACTTTGAGTGTTCTTATCTGAAGTTCCTTGAGCACTATATATATGGTATTCCAAATCGTAAGTATCTTTCTTTTGAGGTAAGAGATGCTATTTTTTTTATAAATGATATTATTTCTTTCAATATCATTATGCCGGAATATTGGTAAGGTTTTTCTTGTGAAATTCTTGTCTTTTTATATCGAGGTTACTATTCATGTATACGGCATTATTCACGTATACGACACTATTCACCGAAAAATAAAATTTTCTCTTCTTTGTCCTAGATGTCTATTTTTGTTACTATCTTTGATTGTATCCATGTTTTGATCTTCATTCTTGAATTTTACTCCACTATGGTATATTATGGGGTGTTTTTGAACATGGATAAACCGAAGTACGGATCCTTAATATTTATTCTTTTGTCTCACTGGATTCATTTTCTTTAAAATATTTTTCATCATCCTCAGTCCTAAATGATGATATAACTGAATATATTTGGCCTGTAGTGCAAAGATGAATGATTTCCTGATGAACATCTTTGGCTCAGTAGTGCAAAAGATGAACATGTGTTGAGATGAACATGACTAATCGATGAATATCTTTGGCACCAGTAGTGCAAAGATGAATATTTGATTCAAAATGTATATTGATTGATATTACAAGGATAAAATATTGATGATGGACTTTAAAATCATAGAAGATAGTAGATTTCATTCTCTACTTAACTCTTCTAAATGAATTGTTATTTCCGCTATGAATATTGATTTAAAACTTGTTGTCTATTAAATTCTATCAGATTTTTTCCTGTTGAGGACTAACGATAATTTGTTCTATATTATCTTAGTCATAATATTCTTTTACCGGGCTAGTTGAGCTCACCCTTTTCCTTTTTTTGTTCCATTTTTCTTCTCGTGAGTAAAGAAGTACTAGTTGGGGTATGGAATGATGGTTCTAGAAAGTTATTTTAGTGGTCCTCACTATTTTTGTAAAATAGTGTATCAATAATTGTAATGAGGACTTATTTGAGTGTGGATATTGTCTAGAAGACAATATTTGTTTTTAAACTCACAGTTTATGTGTTGTCATATTTTGCACGATAATTGTATTAATAAAGTCAGTAGTTGTTTACGTACCATGTATTTGCGCACTCGAGAATGGGTGATGTATAACTATTTTTTGGGGGCGCCACGGGTTGGTATTAGAGCTTAGGGATATGGTCTCTGGCGGAGATCGGGAATAGAACTAGGAGGGAGAGACGAGTAAATCATTCGCTAGTGTGTCCTACCTAAGCTTATTTGTTGGTTGATCGAGTATAGGGTTATTATTATGTTGCATGTCAATTTCTTTAATTAACCCTTATTTTGTGACAGTATTTAAAAAATGGCAGTTAAAAAAATATTAATGATGAAGTGAATAAGACCGTGGAAACACATTTAATCACCAACCAGGAGAACGTGCAACAGGATGACAATGTTCCTCCTATAAACAACACAACTGAGCAGACGATTTATGAACGATGAGATGTTTAGAAGCTTTTTTGCGGTTCATGTGACGCCCCCAAAATAGGTATACATCACCCATTCTGAGTCGCCAGATATCACACTATAAAAATCATTACAAACTTCATTTATACAACTATTGAACTATCGTGCAGAATACGACCACAGTTAAACTGTGAGTTTTAATACAAATGTATGTAACTCTCATGGTGCCTCGACCACAACCTTACAATGGTACTTTACATAAAAATACAGTCAATAACTGTTTTAGAAATTAAAATCTTTGGAAAATACATAAGGAAACCTTCGTACATGGGAGGCAATGCGTCTAGGTTATGATTGATATCATATGTCCATAGAATTATCCTTGGTTGACCCAATAGTCCCCAAAGAAAAACAAGAAGATTACTATCATCTTCTTTCCAATGGTGAGTCTTCTCTTGACATATAATTATCTCTGTTTTCTCCAATTGAGAATTATATTTCAAACAAACTTCAAAATCATATAGGTAGTGCTCGTAGATATACTCAGCAAGTGGATGTGCACATCCCTGTCTTATGATAACACGAGGTTGTATGTCATTAGACATCTTGTATGATAGTGGCAAAACACCCTTCCAAAGTTGGGTTCACCTCACCCTATTCTATTCACCAAAATTAAATATCAAATGACGTATACAATACGACACACTTATCTAAAGTTCTCAATAAAATTATTTTCATACTATTTAGGGAGAACCTCAACAACTATAGACCACCGTTTTATTCCTCTGTTATCCCCGCTCGACCCGACAACACTCTTATTACCTAAAAGGAATTTTGAAACAAAAAGGTGAGCACAACTAGCCCAGTAAAGAATATCATGACTAAATATAATTTACATCATCAATAGCCTTCATCAGTAATAAATCAGAGATTTAGAACATATGGTAGATGATTAAACTTTTAAACCATAGTTGCAGCGGAACGAGCAATCCATTAGAAGAGTCAAATAGACCATCAGGTCTATTATCTTCTCTATGTTAAAAGTCCATCAATAATGTTTTATCCCTGTAACATCAATCAACAATTCTTGTTCCACAATCATATGAATAACTCATAATCATAATTGTGATTCTAAATTCCTCTTCGCACCCAGGACGAAGATAATTTTCATCACCTATCCTCACCTGAAACATCAAAAATCATGGTTATACCAAATCACAATTCCTGCTCATAATCATACTAATAAATTCATCTTTGCACTACGACCAAAGATATTCATTAACAATTCATCTTTGCACTACAGGCCAAAGACATACAATTGTATTTTAGAAGAGTCAAGTAGAGCATGATATCTACTATCTTTTACGAATTAAAAGTGTATAATCGATATTTTATCGCTGAGACTCAGCTTAATAAATAATCCATATCATCGAATCATCCACTACTACCTGACGGGATATTCATGTAATCATCAATGGTTATGATTATACCAAATAATCCCTGGTTATAATCATACCAATAACTGTCCATCAATGCACTACGGGCCAATGAGGACTTTTACCACATCATTTATAATATTACAGGTCATGATTATACCAAATGATCCCTAGTCATAATCATACCAATAAATAGTTCATCTATGCACATAAGCCAAAGATACTCATCAATCAATAGTTCATCTTTGCACGTAAGCCAAAGATATACAATAGTAATCAATAATTCATCTTTGACGTAAAGCGAGTTACTATTCACGAAGTTACTATTCATGAAAGTTAATATTCACGAAAGTTACTATTCACGCAGAGATGACTTTCATCACAATATAAGCATGAAGATGATGATGACAATGATATAAGCATTAATCAAACGAAGTTAAATCAAACGAAATCAATTATGTCATGATAACATGTGTATAGGATATTGAGAATCAAGTTATACTGTTTAGCTTACACACAAAGCAAGTTTTTGAACCCTACTCTTATTTAAACAAGTTCTCTAACCCTAATCTCTATTTGAAAAATAATAATCAACAGCTTCATCTTTTGCACGTAAGCCAAAGATATACAACTCAGAAAACCAATAATCAACAATTCATCTTTGCGTAGCGAAGATGACTTTCATCACAATATATAAGCATGAAGATGATGACAATGATATAAGCATTAATCAAACGGGTTAAATCAAACGAAATCAATTATGTCATGATAACATGTATAGGATATTGAGAAGTTATACCGTTTAGCTTACACACAAAGCAAGTTTTTGAACCCTACTCTTATTTAAACAAGTTCTCTAACCCTAATCTCTATTTGAGCTTATCCTACCTTGTTTATAATTATGCAAGTTTGTTATTCTGTCTTGTTTATAAATTACGCAAGTTCTTGAATTCTATTGAGAAAAGTTCTTAATTCTGTTTCCTTATTGGAAAATGTAACCTTAGCTTACCATTTTGTTCAAGCAAGGTTTATTATATCTTTTCAATACTTTGAACTTTATTCTTAAAGCATGACTTTGATGCATTACACTATTCATTTATGGTTTATGACTACTCTATAATACGTCGTTTCTTGAACCCTTGCATTGTTATAAAACTTTTGATTCAACTAATCCTTAGTTGATGTACATTGAACTCTAAATTACCCTTGAAACTTATCCAAACCAAACTTCCTTTAGTGCATCACTTATGTTAAAAACCGAAATGAACAACCCTATTATAGGGGATTATTTACGCGAAAGCATTTAAATGTTTGTGCACAATACATGGTACGAAGGGTTGATCACCCTAAGTACGGGAAGAAGATCCATATAGTCTAATGATTATTAAGGGTTTAAGTTGAAAAACTTATCACCTAGGACATAGTTCATGGTCTTGTGACCCTCAGATGAATTCTAACTTGAGTTTTTGATTATCATTAATAGAGAATGTTATTCAATTTAATTGAGTTTATTCATTGCCAGTTATTATGTTCTTTCAAGTGGGCATTTGTTTTGCTCACTCTTACATATATATAACCATTGCTACTAAATTTGAGAAGGTTGACGAGCCAACCGCTAGTAAAGGGAATGGCAAGATGAACAAGTGTTGAAGACTTGTTAATTTGTTGAGACTTATGTTTTCAGGCTTAGTTTTAAATTATGTGATGTAATTAATTATTTTTTCGCATTTAAAGAATGTTTTAAGGTTAGACAACCCGAAATTTATTGGTTGAAGTTATGTAACCCTTTAATGGGAATATTTATTGCTTATTTTTTATTTAATTTGGGCAGCTAGAAATGCATGTTTGACAGTGAACACGAAATCCTGTGGGAATGAAGTACCCAGATTTGGGGGTGTCACAGTTAAGGCTGTGGATTAAAAGATATATGATATACATTGAAAATATTTTTGAATGTGAATTCGTTTTGTTATTAATTGATTTCGATTTGAAAGTACGTCTTTAACGAACAAAAGAATTTTGAAAAAGTGTTTTGTAAATTGTACTTAATTCGGCTAGATAGAGAGGATTGTCACTTGCTGGGCTTCATCGCTCACCCCCTTACAGATTTTTACAGGTCCCATCGTTGAAAGTTGGGCACTTATTTGATACGCTTGGAATAGCTAGAGTTTAGTTTTAGATATTATTTCTTTTTGTTGCTGGATTTTGATAAACTCTTTGTTTTGAGTTGTTGCGTCTCCGTTATTCGAATGTGGTATTTATTAGTATTTCATTTGAATTAGATTAAAAGATATTTATTGGTTTAAAGCTAAGATTATTGTTGAGTTCTTTTGCTTGGGTCATGCGCGTATTGATATCGTTGCCTTTACGAGCCTTTATGGCTGTGGGCGTAGTAGTAGACTTCACCAGAATTCAGTTCAGAGTGTTACAAAGATGGTATTAGAGAAGTGACCCCTCATAGTGTGTCGGCTAGGAAACCCACACATTTTCTGGGGAGTGATTTTGGGATTTAACTGTGGGTTGCGATTCAACTAGACTTGAGAAATAGAGAGTGATAGATTTTAGGTTTGGACATCTTTATATTAGAAATTGGGTTTAATATAAAAGATCAAGTTGGATTAGTTTTATTGATTGCAGAATAGTTGAATACCATATTTGGAGACTACTTTGATAATGTGTAAGTTATGACCTTGAAAATTTTAGTACTTTTTAGATAACGGGCAAGTTAGAAAAATGAGAGTTATATTGGTTACGTTGTGGTGAATATATGATTTTGGTAATCATTTTATGATACAAGATTGAAAAGGTTGCTTAATTTGGTGTTCAAATCAATATAGAATAAGAAAGTGTCCAACGAATTTCTTATACTATTTTAACTTGAGGATAAGTATTGGGTGATGGTCTAGGTAGTTTATATGAAGTCCGAGACTTTTGGAGCATTATTTAGTTAGGGATCGAGTGTTAGAGCTTGTTTGTAATTAACTATCAATTTAGAGGACCAAATTTTTTAAAGGTGGGTAGAATGTAATACCCAATAAAAAAAAATAATATATAATAATAAATAGTAATAAGTTTATAATTAGATAATGGAATAGAAACTAATAATTACTTATACATATCTAAAACCTATAAGGATAAGTCGGTTAGATCAGAATAAACTTTTAATTCTAAAAGGACTGCTTTTACTTGATAACCTATTTTGCAAAGAAATTAAAGATATTTAGATAACTAGAGAGAAAAAGAACATAAAACTATTTAGCTTTTGAGTCTCTGCGAGAACATAGAAGAAGAAAAAGAAAGAAAACTCAAAAAGTAAAACTTAAAAAATTCTTTTTTATTATGAGATGATATTTGCCTTATATATATATATATATATATATATATATATATATATATTAATTTTGTAATCAATCATTATAATATACATACTCTATCCGAATAAAGATATTTTTAAAAAGTATTTATGTATATATATTTTGTGGGTGTAATCAACTAAATTATCATGTAAGTCTTTATTTAATGAGAGTAAATAATTCAAATTATTTTCAAGTGGAATAGCCAGGATCCATTAATTGGTGTGTGTGGTGTTGCGGTTATATATATAATATGTATGTGTGTGTACATATTTGATTATATAATCTGATGTGTAATAGATTGTGACATGTAAATATATATATATATATATATATATATATATATATATATATATATATATATATAAGAACCTAACTATTTTTTTTTATTTAATTTAAATTTCAGCTTTTAAGTTAAATATACAAAAAGACCCCATGATTTTTTTTAAAAAAATAAATAAATTATGTATTGAGTCAAAATTAACTATAAATGTGTTTAAGATTTGAATTAAAATATGTGTTTGAGCTAGGATAAATTATCCTAATATTCATATATTCTAATTTTATATTTAGGATTTGTTCAACTAATATTTTTTTATTTTGCAATATCGACGTAAGTGGCTTTCCGAACCATTTAATGTTTTTAAATTATCGTTTATTTTTATGTATACGTTAGTAATTTTTCGGATGCCTAAATGCAAGGTTTTAAAAGTTATGTTTTATTTAAGGCTTCCATTTAAATTAAAATGTTATATTCGTTTATTCAAAACTTCGGATCAAATATTTATTTTTGAATTAGGAAATTAGATAATATGATTTTGAATTGAGAAAAAGTATCATTTAGAATATCGAAAATATTGAGAAAATATTTTGAAATCTTCAATCTGACTATGTATAGAACCCGTTTTTGATTACGTTTAATTTCGTAGCTAATATAGGACCTACTATAGCGCACACCTTTAGATACCTTAGTAGGGTGTGTATCATTGATTTTATCAAACTTTTGGATCGTGTTACAAGGCTATTGTAACCTTAGTCGTTAAGGCTGTGGATTAAAAGATATATGATATACATTGAAAATATTTTTGAATGTGAATTCGTTTTGTTATTAATTGATTTCGTTTTGAAAGCATGTCTGCTATTTTTAACAAACAAAAGAATTTCGAAAAAGTATTTTACAAATTGTACTTGATTCGGCTAAATAGGAAGGATTGTCAGTTGTTGGGTTTCATCGCTCACCCCCTTACAGATTTTTACAGGTCCCATCGTTGAAAGTTGGACACTTATTTGATAAACCTTATTAGCTACATGTACGTGTTCATTATATTTTGTCTGCTCAACTACAAACCTTATTATGCTTGTCATACTACACTAATTTGAAACTTATCCATAATCCTTTGCAGATTCATCATAGTAATCTCTTCATGGGAAAAATTCCAACAGTGACTTAAAGTTATGCATATAGATTAAGAGATGTAATATTTTGTTTGATTGAAGTATAAAATTTCGATATTAACTTTCTAAAATTTATTGAAATGATGCTATTATCACATAAAAAAGGGTCACATAATGCTTAGAGATACACACACATTTATAATGTGGGGCCACATATTAAGGCGGGGGCCCATGGTATGCATGTGTGTGTATGTGAGCATTATGTGACCTTTTTTTATGTGATAGTAGCATTGTTGTATTTGATACGATTGAAATAATTGGAGTTTAGTTTTAGATATTATTTCTTTTTGTTGTTGGATTTTAATAAACTCTTAGTTTTGAGGAGCTGCGTCTCCGTTATTTGAATGTGATATTTATTAGTATTTCATTTGAATTAGATTAAAAGATATTTATTAGTTTTAAGTTAAGATTATTATTGAGTTGTTTTTGTTTGAAATGCTAGCGTTATTGATATTGTTGCTCAAGACCTTTGGGCTTATGGCGTGTAGTAGTATTTCGCCCCACATTACGGTTTCAGGGTGTTCAATAGCTAGCCAAGATCATTCTACCCATCATCAAATGTGATTTTGAACAAACCCAATATGAGTGATAAAGAGAAAATTAGAAGGAAGAAGGAAAAAAAAGAAGAATAACAGATCGCAATCGCCGAAACTCGATCGAAGCATCCATAGTTTCAGATCAAAAGTTTCCAAGCCACCATCACAGATTAGGTCACACCACCGTCCGACACTGATTCACAATATCAATCTGCTTTACCAATTGGGTCCGGATCTTAGCAAGGGTCAAACTCCTCTTTCAGCCTTAAATTTTGCTAACAGAGGAGTTTAAAAAATAAACTTGCTTCCTCCATTTCTTTGCTTTAATTTTTCAGATCTACAAGAATCGATGGAATATATATTTCTTTGCTTTATTTATTTGCACATATATAAACTTGGAAATGGGCAAGAAGTAATGTGGTTATTGATTAATTACCTGAGAATTTATAGTAACATATATATATATATATATATATATATATATATATATATATATATATCCATGGTATAATTCCCAAATGGCAAGACATTACAGTTAATGACAGTGATGAAGCTTCTCTATTGGGCTTAGCATTTTGGGTATGAATCCTTTTTGTTTCTCAGTGTATTATAATGAGCACATTCGTATCATTGGCTGATCTCATTAAATAATTTCTGGGTTTTCAATGGATTTTTCTTTAAATTAATTCTTGGTTTTGTCCTCATATCTCTATTAAATGATTTTAGAATGAAGCTTTGATATATAATGTATTGAATTTTTGATTTCTTTTAATGATCGATCTAATAATTTATGGGTTAAATACCATTATGTATTTATTTGGTTTTAATGTCAAAATACACTCGAAATAATGATGTAAATTACAAATATAGTGAAATATATACAAGTCTTTCCAAATGACACTTCAAAGATTCGAAGATTTTTTTTTTTGTTGAAAAAGTTTTTGAGGTCTCTTTTGTTTACTAAAGTGTACTTGGAGTAAAATTAAAATTTAGCAAACAGGTTTGGGTTTGATTCGTGCTTCATTTCATTAAAAAGTTTGATTCGAGCTCGACTCAAAATATAAATGATTCAAATATGAGCAAATTTTAAAGTTCGATAAATTACTCGAACCTTCTCAAATTGTAATTTTTTATTGATACTCGGATCATATTTATTAAAAAATTCAAAATGCTCAGGCTCGATTCGAGATCGTGCTCGACTCGGTAGCTAAACGAGCCTCAATCAAACTTTATTTTATACTCGATAAATTTTGTGAACCAAATCTGAGCAACTCAATACTCGACTCGACTTGGTTCATTTACACCCTTAATTTGGAGTATGCTAATGTAAAGATTTAAATATTAGGGCCAGAAGTATAAAAGGAGTCATACTTCAAAAGACAAAATTTAATTTAACACAAAATACAATTTGAAAGATTTTGTAGGTTAATAATTCTCAAGCTTTACTAAAGAACTTCCTTACAAGTCTTCAAAATTACATACCACCAAATCAGCATAATCGTGGAGGATTTTGCATGAGGGGAAGGGAATGATATAGAGATTCACAAGATTTAGAATAAAGTTGGATATCAAAATTTTGTGACTCAAATGATAAGTCGTAATCATTACTACATCAAATTATAAAGATTATTAATTACATTACTACATCAAATTGGCCATGCGTCTTTAACACGTTTAATTGGAATTTTTTAATTTGATGAAAATCGAAATCCCTAGAATGATTTCAACATTTAAAAATTTTATATCCCTGAGATTATATAACAAGGTTCACCGACTCCATACACCTTTTTTTAATTATCGTTAAATAGGGTCATTATACTCAAGATTTTAATTACCAGCAATTAAGCAATTTGAGAAACAAAAGTAGGAAATCTAAATTATGTTATGCATAACATAAATAACAAATTTTAAGAAGCATGGGCAGCATCTGATAGCCGTATCTTAATTCTTTGATTTTCAGTTAATTACTGTAATCAATCCTTTCGCCATTGCTATAAATAAGTGATCTTTAATTATAATCCGTACCAATTCATTTTATCAACTTTTCTCCCCCTAAAGCCTGTATTTTTTTCACCATTTCTATTTGAAATGGACCGACGATGCGTCTTCTTGTTTGTTGCTGCATGTTTACTTAACATTCACTCGGGTTAGTTCGTGGTTTTATTATTTTATGTCCAAATTTTCTTTGTAAAATTGATGCTATCAGAGCAGATATATATCCTACACTTTGACAATTATTCTAGCTAAGCGACACTAATTGTATTGTTCTGACGGCATCATTTTTAATTTTGACAATATCAATGTTTTTCTTCTATTCATAATTATGCTATTATTATAATATTCAGTAATACTTATTTACTAATTGTGTAATAATAGAGAGCAACAATACGTGAGTACTTACTTAGTACACATTTTATTATTATTATTATTATTATTATTATTATTATTATTATTATTATTATTATTATTATGCAGCAGAATAATTTTTTTTTTCTTTCTAAATGAAGGCATCCAAGGAATAGGAGTGAACTATGGGCTGCTGGGTGATAATCTTCCCCCACCAAATCAAGTCATTGCTCTCTTGCACTCAAGAAACATCCAAAAAATACGGATTTTTGATCCGAATCCCGATGTCTTGAACGCTATACAAGGTTCCAACATCAGCGTTATCCTCGGAGTCCGAAATGAAGACCTTCAGCAACTATCAACCAGTTCATCATTTGCAACAACATGGGTTAACAACAATGTCGTACCACATGCATCATCCGTGAAATTCGCATATATAGTGGCAGGTAATGAAGTAATTCCAGGACCACTGGGAACATATGTACTTGGAGCCATGCAAAACTTAATGGCTGCATTAAAGTCTGCAAACATTTTAGTACCAGTTAGTACTGCAGTTCCATCACAAGTACTAGGATCATCATATCCTCCTTCAGCTGGATCGTTTGCGGAAACTGTGATATCAACTATCAAACCAATTGTGGATTTTTGGTGGCACAAAAAGGTCCTCTTCTTGTTAATACGTATCCTTACTTTGCCTATATTGGTGATCCTTCACACGTGGAGCTAGATTACACACTTTTCAAGGATACTGCTCACGGTGTGACTGATGGAGCACTTCTGTATACTAATATTTTCGATGCCATGGTCGATGCAACTTATTCTGCCCTTGAAAAGGCAGGCGGATCAGATGTTGAGATTGTTGTATCGGAGACTGGATGGCCAAGTGCTGGTAATGGAGACGCGACTACTAAGGAAAATGCTCAAATATATGTTAATAATTTGATTGATCATGTTTCATCTGGGAAGGAACACCAAAGAGGCCAGGCAAAGACTTGGAGACTTATGTGTTTGCGCTATTCAACGAGGATCTTAAGCCTGCTGGTACTGAGCAGAATTTTGGGCTATATTACCCTAATATGACTGAGGTTTACCATGTTAATTTTCCAGTTGCTTAGGATTAAACTCAAATGCATGTCCACCGTAACTAGGTAATTGTTTTGCTTAGAAAACCTAATGTCAATTGTATAAACCATGGCATGGAAATTACTTGCAATATTTAGAAGCAACAAGTTGTATGGAATAAAGCTCACTGGGATTATCAAAATGATTGTATTTTTTATTTTTCTCTTCTTTTTTTTCCAATGTTGCCTTGTATGTTGCTGATTATCTATGGAATGGTCGAGTTTTAAAAGAGAAACTAGAGCTGGAATAGAATTTGGATAAATTAGAAGCAAATTTAGGAATTCTTCAAATTGTTTTGGCTATCAAAAACACTCACCAATGGTTTGAATAATGAATAGACAATTTGATCTTTTGAAATTTTCTGGTGTCTCACACCTTGAGATGGTTTTCATAAGAATGGATTGTTGGAAAGAAGCTTATTTCTCTTTAGGAGATTACAAGTACTTATTCATGCTTAAATGTTAAAGTTTCCTCTCAACCAGGGACGGAGCCACATGCATATTGGAGGGGGCCACGCCCCCCCAAGGTTTGAAATTTTTGTAAGACTCACCCCCAAAGTTTGAAAATTTTATAAAACTCTTTTATACATTTGGTTTGGTTCGAAAATTTTGTAAGCTACTTTTCTCAAGTTCGAACGAAGCTTTGATATGTTTTAAAAGATTTTTTTTGCTATGTTTTATTATCTTTGTCAAAGCAAATTCTATTACTATATTTTTTTTTGTTTTAGTAAAAATATGTTTTGTAATAGTAAAATTTTACTTTTTAGTGATGAATATGTTTTATGCTGTTAAAATTTATTTTGGCCCCCCCCTAAAGAACAAATCCTAGCTCCGTCCCTGCTCTCAACATCTATCTTTATTTAGACTTCCGGTAGGTGCTTCTAAGACTAAAATAGGATCACGTGTGTTGTTATCTACAGACTAGTAATGAAGAGCATAGGAAAAGAGAGATCATTTGGTATGTAGGGAGTAGGTGTGTCGCCCTAGGTAGGAAGGGCGTAAGGGATTAGGATTGAGGCACTTTGCTTAAATAACCTTTTACAGATGAAAGTGGCTTTTGGCGCTTCCCTCACGTAATTTTAGCTCTCGCCTAGTAAGGAGTAGTAGTATGGACTCAACCACGAATGGTTGAGATGCCATCCATCCTCCGCTTTTATCCTAGTCTATAAGAGTTCATCCCGCAAGACTAATCAATTTTCCTTTCACTCTTTCAAAGATTTTAGTACAAGAAAGATTAATATTTGTTACCTTGTCGACTCGACTTGGTGATCTTTTTTCAAGAATTTGAATATCGTATAACCTCCCTTCACATATCTTTTTCAACACGATAGATTCCACTGCGCAAATTTCGAGATGAGATAAGACTTTCATCTGCTAGTTTAATGCAATACTGATTACAAATACTGAAAACGTTTCAAAATTATGATGAAATGGAATATGGTACCAATACAACACATTTTATACTACAATCCTCCTCGTCTCAGAAATTCACATATATAATAGTTGGCAATGAAGTAATTCCAGGCCATTAGCAACACGTGATCGGAGGCATGCAAAACTTAGGTGTGGAATTGATCAATTAATTTGCATATACATCCAAAGGATGAAGATGCAGACCCCATATACAACACAATTAACAGTGAGGTTATTTATACTCCTAAAACTGCTACAAGCTCATCCTTCAAGATTTGTATAACTGAATACTGCGGAAGTAACTATAATAACATTGGTAAGTGGAAATAATACACCAAACATTAGCCATATAATGTGTGGGAGTTTTTTAGTTGTAGAGAAGCAAAGAATGTTAAAGAAGGGAAGGGAAAGTTTTACTTTCTTTTCTCTAGTTTTTTCTCAAAAGTCAAAACGCACTTACTTTCCTTAGCTTTCTTTTCTTTTCTTCTCCAACTAAAACTCAAAAGACTCCACTTTCTTTACCTTTCTTTTCTTTTTTCTTCTATTAAAAAACTCAAAGACACCACTTCTTGTTGTTTCCCTTCACTTTCTTGTATTTTCTCTCCAAATTAAAACTCAATGACATGGACTTAAAAGTTGTAGTGATCGAGTATTTAAAATGAGGAATACTTATCAATATTTGAAAATAACGGCCGGAAACATACACATGAAACTTGTCGCCATTGTGACTCGATGTCTCCTTGTCGCTATCTGCAAATTAATTTAGTGAATGTCTACCATTATGAAGCAATCTTTTAAAAAAAAAGCAATCCTTTAAAAATCTCTTTGTACTGCCAAAGCCAAAGCCAAAGCCAAAGCCAAACCAATCATCACAAGTCACTCCTACACTACAAACAACTTACACTATTGGATTATAAAACCCCCAACTAATTCTTTAACAGCCACTTAGATACCTATTGCGAGAAAATTCGGAGACCTCGTGTTCAAATAGCACCATATACTGAGTTATAATCCTCTGGCCTCTCTAAAATTGACTGAATTTAATTATTTGTTTCTAAAATTGACTAAGTTATAATCCAAATATTTCCTTCCCCAGAATCATTAATTATTTGTTTCAATTTTCATCTCACTGTCAACCTCAATGTTATGCCCCACCCCCACATGATCAATTGAATGATACTCCCAAAACATTGAATGTCATTTTCCAACTCTGCCTCCTTTGGACTCGTATCCTCGATCTCCTGCTACATGTACATGTTCATTATATTTTGTCTGCTCAACTACAAACCTTATTATGCTTGTCATACTACACTAATTTGAAACTTATCCATAATCCTTTTGATGCGTTTGAAGAGCAAGTATGTCAGTTTATGGAAATATTTGATCCAATTTATGGAAAGGTTTAAAAGATTTGGTCCAGTGACAATTTGGTAATTTATGTCAAGTTTGGAGTTATTTGATTTTGCTGCCTTCTAATTTCATTGAAAACGGGTTAACGATCAAAAGTCTGCAGAGTTTTTTGGTCAAATTTCATCGTTTAGGCCTTCAAAATTATATTTTCTTGTTTTGGATTATTTTTATAATTTTTCTTATTAGTTTTTCCCTTTCGTTTTGGATTTCGTTTTTAGGGTTTTGTTATTTAAACGTTTGTTATGATGCGAAGAGGCAATTTTGATGAATAATAGACTTTTCTTATTTTCCAAAATTCTCTAAATTAGAATTTTGTTGCCTATTTCCTAGAATTCGTAGAATCAACATTTCATGTAGGTTATTGTTTGACAATCGTGCGCGATTTAACAATTGATAACAATTTGACAATTATTCTAGCTAAGCAACACTAATTGTATTGTTCTGACGGCATCATTTTTAATTTTGACAATATCAATATTTTTTCTTCTATTCATAATTATGCTATTATTATAATATTCAGTAATACTTATTTACTAATTGTGTAATAATAGAGAGTAACAATACGTGAGTACTTACTTAGTACACATTTTATTATTATTATTATTATTATTATTATTATTATTATTATTATTATTATTATTATTATTAGAGAGAATAATTTTCTTTTCTTTCTAAATGAAGGCATCCAAGGAATAGGAGTGAACTATGGGCTGCTGGGTGATAATCTTCCCCCACCAAATCAAGTCATTGCTCTCATGCACTCAAGAAACATCCAAAAAATACGGATTTTTTATCCGAATCCCGATGTCTTGAACGCTATACAAGGTTCCAACATCAGCGTTATCCTCGGAGTCCGAAATGAAGACCTTCAGCAACTATCAACCAGTTCATCATTTGCAACAACATGGGTTAACAACAATGTCGTACCACATGCATCATCCTTGAAATTCGCATATATAGTGGCAGGTAATGAAGTAATTTCAGGACCACTGGGAACATATGTACTTGGAGCCATGCAAAACTTAATGGCTGCATTAAAGTCTGCAAACATTTTAGTACCAGTTAGTACTGCAGTTCCATCACAAGTACTAGGATCATCATATCCTCCTTCAGCTGGATCGTTTGCGGAAACTGTGATATCAACTATCAAATCAATTGTGGATTTTTGGTGCACAAAAAGGTCCTCTTCTTGTTAATACGTATCCTTACTTTGCCTATATTGGTGATCCTTCACACGTGGAGCTAGATTACACACTTTTCAAGGATACTGCTCACGGTGTGACTGATGGAGCACTTCTGTATACTAATATTTTCGATGCCATGGTCGATGCAACTTATTCTGCCCTTGAAAAGGCAGGCGGATCAGATGTTGAGATTGTTGTATCGGAGACCGGTTGGCCAAGTGCTGATAATGGAGATTCGACTACTAAGGAAAATGCTCAAATATATGTGAATAATTTGATTGATCATGTTTCATCTGGGAAGGGAACACCAAAGAGGCCAGGCAAAGACTTGGAGACTTATGTGTTTGCGCTATTCAACGAGGATCTTAAGCCTGCTGGTACTGAGCAGAATTTTGGGCTATATTACCCTAATATGACTGAGGTTTACCATGTTAATTTTCCAGTTGCTTAGGATTAAACTCAAATGCATGTCCACCGTAACTAGGTAATTGTTTTGCTTAGAAAACCTAATGTCAATTGTATAAACCATGGCATGGAAATAACTTGCAATATTTAGAAGCAACAAGTTGTATGGAATAAAGCTCACTGGAATTATCAAAATGATTGTATTTTTTATTTTTCTCTTCTTTTTTTTCCAATGTTGCCTTGTATGTTGCTGATTATCTATGGAATGGTCGAGTTTTAAAAGAGAAACTAGAGCTGGAATAGAATTTGGATAAATTAGAAGCAAATTTAGGAATTCTTTAAATATTGTTTTAGCTATCAAAACACTCACCAATGGTTTGAATAATGAATAGACAATTTGATCTTTTGAAATTTTCTGGTGTCTCACACCTTGAGGCTTATAATTGTTTTCATAAGAATGGATTGTTGGAAAGAAGCTTATTTCTCTTTAGGGAGATTACAATGATTTTATTCAGAACTTAAATGTTAAAGTTTCCTCTCAACATCTATCTTTATTTAGACTTCCTAGAGGTGCTTCTAAGACTAAAATAGGATCACGTGTGTTGTTATCTACAGACTAGTAATGAAGAGCATAGGAAAAGAGAGATCATTTGGTATGTAGGGAGTAGGTGTGTCGCCCCTAGGTAGGAAGGGCGAAGGGATTAGGATTGAGGCACTTTGCTTAAATAACCTTTTACAGGATGAAAGTGGCTTTTGGCGTTTCCCTCACAAATTTTAGCTCTGCCTAGTAAGGAGTAGTATGGACTCAACCACACGAATGGTTGAGATGCCATCCATCCTCCGCTTTTAATCCTAGTCTATAAGAGTTCATCCCGCAAGACTAATCAATTTTCCTTCTCACTCTTTCAAAGATTTTAGTACAAAGAAGATTATTATTTGTTACCTTGTCGCCTCTCGACTTGGTGATCTTTTTTCAAAGAACTTGAATATCGTATAACCTCCCTTCACATATCTTTTTTTCAAAGACGATAGATTCCACTGCAACCTTCGGAGATGAGATAAGACTTTCATCTGCTAGTTTAATGCAATACTTGGTAAATAAATACTGAAAACGTTTCAAAATTATGATGAAATGGAATATGGTACCAATACAACACATTTTATACTACAATCCTCCTCGTCTGTAAAATTCACATATATAATAGTTGGCAATGAAGTAATTCCAGGCCATTAGCAACACGTGTCTGGAGGCATGCAAAACTTAGGTGTGGAATTGATCTATTAATTTGGCATACAGTCCCAGTGATGAAGACAGACCCCATATATAACACATTTAACAGTGTGGTTATTTATATTCCTAAAACTGCTTCAAGCTCATCCTTCAAGATTTGTATAACTGAATACTGCGGAAGTAACTATAATAACATTGGTAAGTGGAAATAATACACCAAACATTAGCCATATCAAGACTAAGAAAGCTTTGAAGACCTCATAAAAATTTACAAATATTCTATGTTTTATCTACAACTTTGATCAACCTTTAACAACTTGTGTGGGAGCTTTTTAGTTGTAGAGAAGCAAAGAATTTTAAAGAAGAGGAGAAGAGGAAAGTTTTGCTTTTCTTTTCTCTAGTTTTTTTCTCAAAAGTCAAAACGCACTCACTTTCCTTACTTTTTCTTTTTTCTTTTCTTCTCCAACTAAAACTCAAAAGACTCCACTTTCTTTACCTCTCAAAGACACCACTTCTTGTTGTTTCCCTTCACTTTCTTGTATTTTCTCTCCAAATTAAAACTCAAAGACATGGACTTAAAAATTGTAGTGATCGAGGAGTATTTAAAATGAGGAATACTTTTCAATATTTGAAAATAACGGAAACATACACATGAAACTTGTCCCCATTGTGACTCGATGTCTCCTTGTGCATAGCTATCTGCAAATTAATTTAGTGAATGTCTACCATTATGAAGCAATCTTTTAGAAAAAAGCAAACCTTTAAAAATCTCTTTGTACTGCCAAAGCCAAAGCCAAAGCCAATCATCACAAGTCACTCCTACACTACAAACAACTTAAACTATTGGATTATAAAACCCCGCTCAACTAATTCTTTAACAGCCACTTAGATACCTATTGCAAGAAAATTCGGAGACCTCGTGTTCAAATAGCACCATATACTGAGTTATAATCCTCTGGCCTTTCTAAAATTGACTGAATTTAATTATTTGTTTCTAAAATTGACTGAGTTATAATCCAAATATTTCCTTCCCCAGAATCATTAATTATTTGTTTCAATTTTGATCTCACTGTCAACCTCAATGTTATGCCCCACCCCCACATGATCAATTGAATGATACTCCCAAAACATTGAATGTCATTTTCCAACTCTGCCTCCTTTGTCTGCTCAACTACAAACCTTATTATGCTTGTCATACTAAACTAAATTGAAACTTATCCATAATCCTTTTGATGCGTTTGAAGAGCAAGTATGTCTAGCCATGGAAATATTTGATCCTGTTTATGGAAAGGTTTGAAAGATTTGATCCAGTGGCAATTTGGTAATTTATGCCAAGTTTGGAGCGTCGAATTTTGGCATTTTCGAAGCCTAATTTCATTGAAAACGGGTCAACGATCAAAAGTCTGTAGGGTTTTTTGGTTAAATTCCATTGTTTAGTCCTTCAAAATTATATTTTACTGTTTTTGGGTTATTTTTATAATTTTTCTTACTAGTTTTTCTTTTCCGTTTTGGATTCTGTTTTTAGGGTTTTGTTATTTAAACGTTTGTTATGACGGGAAGAGGCAATTTTGATGAATAATAGACTTTTCTTATTTTCCAAAATTCTCTGAATTAGAATTTTGTCGCCTATTTCCTAGAATTCGTAGAATCAAAGGGTTGTAAAAGGTTATTGTTTGGCAATCGTGCGCGATTTAACAATTGATAACAGTTTTCGTTGTACTTCAGCTACGTCACCTTTGCAGATTCATCATAGTAATCTCTTCATGGGAAAAATTCCAACAGTGACTTAAAGTTATGCACATAGATTAAGAGATGTAATATTTTGTTTGATTGAAGTATAAAATTTCAGTATTAACTTTCTAAAATTTATTGAAATGATGAAAGAGAAACAAATTAGTCTTTAATCATAAGGGATAATATGAGAAATTAAGGTCATATTTATTTGCAAGAACCATATTTATTGGGATTGTACTATTAATCCCAAGTTACTTGTTTGTTTTAAAAATTGGACTTGATTATTAGTCCCGAGATAACAAAATGACTTGATTTGGAAAATTATTTAATACTCCATCCGCTCCTTAATATAAGTCGTTTTAGAAATTATTTTTGTTTCTTAATATAAGTCGTTTGAGAATTTCAAGTAAGCATTAATTGCTTAGTTTCCAATATTATTCCAAGTAATAAATATAAATTTGGTTTTCTCACTATTTTTTACCAATAAATAATACTCTTTTTTTTTTTTTCAATACAAGGGCTATATATAATCAATTGATATTATATTTAATGTTATACAATCATTTCTTTAATACTTGTACACAACTCTAAAATGACTTATATTAATGAACTGGAGAGAGTATCATATACTACAAATTATTATAATCCCTATCATTTCTGATTAAAATTTTTAGAAAAATTAATCTTTATTTTTATAAAATAATCCAGATATCATATTCTTTATATTTATACTCACAGTACTAAGAATATGTTCTCTTTGTTATTAATTACTTGTAATGATATAATAGTCCAAAAGAAAACCCTATAATTGGGTTGCTAGAACAACATGTAATCGTAACATCAAAACATAAAATTGATGAATGAAACTGTAGCGGATATGCTAAGAAACTTTAGTGTAAATAGGTGAGCGGTTACTTGGTATTCCATCGTATGATTGAAGAGATCGTCGTTGAATTGGTTCGCCGATAAACAGGTGAGTTATCTTCGTTAAATTGAAAATAATTAAATCGATTCCTTTTCCTCCTTTCCTTTTGTAAATCCCCTTTGATTCTCGCTGAATCCTCTCTCGATTTCAGCGATTCATCTCAAAACACCGAAATCTTCAAAATTTATAGAGACGGAGAAAAGATTGACGGATTTTCGGAACGACGGAGATGATCAGCATCGTCATCAACAGCCCCAACAGCCATAGCCAACTCCAACTCCTTCGAAACAGGGCAAGGCTTCTCCCAATTCCTTGGATACCAATTTCGTTACTCAGAGGTCAGTTTCTCGATATATTTATCCTAATTTTATGTTTCCTTAATTGTTTTTTCTCATTTCAATTGACTAACAATGATTTGTTTTCTTCCGATTCTTTCTGTGTAGGTTGCAGAAGGAGCTTATGTCTCTAATGATATGTATATGTAGTCGTATACATATTCGATATACACATATTAATTTGTACTATAGATTGATTTTGTAATTGTGTGTTAATTCATATTACTTAACATTATTATTGTCAAAACATATATAAGATTTTTCATAAGATAATTTACCATTGATCATAGAATCTTTCTTTGAGTCTTTTAATATTTATTATTAAAAGGATTGATTTAATTGTTAAATCAAATTATGATCAAATAGAGATAAATTATGGACTTATGAAATTAGTTTAAATGTATCGGAATTATATTAATTGATTCTGAAAATATTTATGTACATTTATAGATGAAATATTTACAGTTTATTAGTGTATGGTTTATTTAATTAATTCCTGGACTGAAGTGCAATTACAATTATTTAGTGGAATTAATTGTAATTAATATTTATTTTTGAAAATTATTATTAGATAGTAATATCTAAATAAGTATTGGAGTCAGAACATGAATCCTTTAGAATCTCTTTCCTAGCCTAATATGAACCAGATTCTTTAGAGAGAGTAAGGATCAATGTTATTATATACGTCATTGATCAGAAACGTATGGGAGATTTTTCTATCAGAAGAAAACACAAAAAATACGTATTCTCTCTTTCAGCCTAAGAAAAATAAAGTTGGAGTTTTTCTACAAGGGTACTTTGGAGACCACACTCTAAGTTCAGCATAAGGTTATAGGAAAGAAGATCTTGAGGATATAAGTGACTGTATGAAGATTCAGAACGTGCTCATCTAATCAAATCCGGACCCTATTTTTTATTTTTTTGCTTTTTTAAGACAACTAAAAAATATTAATATTTTAATCCGAATTTTTTCATATCTGATGTTTTGGGCGTGATTTGGATACCTATACTAAAATGTATGTACAAATCGCATGATATCGCATGCACTGCTTTGTTATATATGTATCCAAATCACATCCAAAACATCAGATTATATAAAAATTCCAAAGAATATAAAATATTAAAAAAAAATTAGTTGTTTTAAAAAAAAAAAGAAATAAAAAGTCCGTATTTTAAGAAAGTCCGGGAGTCCGGATAGGAACCGGACTCTCTCTCTCTCTCTCTCTATATATATATATATATATATATATATATATTTGTTGTTTGTATAAACTCATAAAGATGATCTTGATTTTATTTATTTAAATTTTTTTGAAACCTATTTTCGGATTATTTTTTTTTCCTTCATAACCACCATCTCCTCCATAACTCAGCACAAAGATCTCCAAAAGAAAAAAAATTCCTTTCTTGATGTTAAAAACAAAGGGATTTGGGTTTGATTAGAAATGTTGGTTCTGCTATTAGTAGATCTAAGAGGATGGATTGGGGGCTTATCCCTATGCCCAAGTAAACTACCACCGATACAATTATTACTCCTCTTTGCATAATTAATGAGGGAAGAACAAGAACCCTTGATGTTTTCTTCGAGATCTGCCTTGAGGAAGCACTTTTGATCATTGGATGATCTATTTTGGGTTTTTGCAGAAAATCCCACATAGTTTTTGATGTTCCATAACCACCATCACCTCCATAGCTACCTTCACGACTACAGTAATAATAATAATTTTATTTTTAATAATAATAATAATAATAATAATAATGATTATAATAATACTAATAATAATAATTCTTCCATTTTAAAATATTAAATAATTTTATATTTTTAAAGTGAACTTAAAATATTTTAAAATTAAAAAAAATAATATGAATTCATTAATTTTATATAAATATATTTGTAAAAATTATACATTAATATATTTTATTATTAATTAATTTTATTATTTGTTATTTAAAAAAGTCCAAGCTTGAAAACCAAAAAATAAACTAAAGTTATTTTGTTATTATTATTAAAAAAATTCTAAGGTGGGTCTTATATTCTACGTAAGCGTGGCCATGTGTAGTGGCACGTAGACTTTCTCATTAAGTTTTAATGATTTATTTTTCAAATTTTTGTAAAGAAATTACAGTTTAATAAGTTGATCGTAAAAAAATTCAATTCAATAATACATTTATAAATCGAGATCGAGTAAAGTAAGAAAAAGTGTTTTTAAACCCCATCATGAAATGGAAAATTGATATACAAGCATTTCTTAGCTCATTCACTCTTAGAGGAGGAAGTGAAATAATGTGATGTGTAATATATATATTTGATTTTATATATATATATATTGATTATTAATTATTAATTATTAAGTTAAGAACCTAATTATTTTCTTTATTTAATTTAAATTTCAGCTTTTAAATTGTAATATACAGAAAGACCCCATGATTTTTTTAGAATAAAATTAATTATGTATTTAGTCAAAATTAACTATAAATGTGTTTAAGATTTGAATTAAAATATGTGTTTGAGCTAGGATAAATTATCCTAATGTTCATTTATTTTAATTTTATATTTAGGATTTGTTCATCTAATATTTTTATATTTCACAATATCGAGGTAAGGGGCTTTCCGAACTATTTAGTGTTTTTAAATTATCGTTTATTTTTATGTATTCATTAGTAATTTTTCGGATGCCTAAATGCAAGGTTTCAAAACTTCTATTTTATTTAAGGTTTCTATTTAAATTAAAATGTTATATTCGTTTATTCAAAACTTCGAATCAAGTATTTATTTTTAAATTAGGAAATTAAATTATATTATTTTGAATTGTGGAAAAGTATCATTTAGAATATCGATAATATTGAGAAAATATTTTGAAATCCTCATTTTGACTATGTATAGAACTCTGCTTTTTGATTACGATTAATTTTGAGAGCTAATATAAGACCTACTTAAGGCGTATACTTTAATTTAGATGCCTTCTTGAGAGCGTGCATTTTATAGATACCTTAGTAGGGTGCGATCATTGACTTTTATCGAACTTTTGGATCGTGTTACAAGGCTATTGTAACCTTAGTCGTTAATGTGACGAATGAATTGTTTGAATTGTGATTTTGTGAGTATTTTGATACTTTGAGTGTTGCTATACAAGTTCCCTTGAGCACTATATATGGTATTCCAAATGTAAGTATCGTCTTTCTTTTGAGGTAAGAGATGCTATTTTTTTTATAAATGATATTATTTCTTTCAATATCATTATGCCGGAATATTGGTAAGGTTTTTCTTGTGAAATTCTTGTCTTTTTATATCGAGGTTACTATTCATGTATACGGCATTATTCACGATATCGACACTTATTCAATAGAAAAATAAAATTTTCTCTTCTTTGTCCTAGATGTCTATTTTTGTTACTATCTTTGATTGTATCCATGTTTTGATCTTCATTCTTGAATTTTACTCCACTATGGTATATTATGGGGTGTTTTTGAACATGGATAAATCGAAGTACGGATCCTTAATATTTATTCTTTTGTCTCACTGGATTCATTTTCTTTAAAATATTTTTCATCATCCTCAGTCCTAAATGATGATATAACTTAATATATTTGGCCTGTAGTGCAAAGATGAATGATTTCCTGATGAACATCTTTGGCTCAGAGTGCAAAGATGAACAGTGTTGAGATGAATACGACTTAATCGATGAATATCTTTGGCCTGTAGTGCAAAGATGAATATTTGATTCAAAATGTATATTGATTGATATTACAAGGATAAAATATTGATGATGGACTTTAAAATCATAGAAGATAGTAGATTTCATTCTCTACTTAACTCTTCTAAATGAATTGTTATTTCCGTTGCGAATATTGATTTAAAACTTGTTGTCTATTAAATTCTATCGATTTTTTCTGCTGAGGACTAACGATAATTTGTTCTATATTATCTTAGTCATAATATTCTTTATCGGGCTAGTTGAGCTCACCCTTTTCCTTTTGTTCCATTTTTCTTCTCGTGAGTAGTAGCGAGTACTAGTTGGGGTATGGAATGATGGTTCTAGAAAGTTATTTTAGTGGTCCTCACTATTTTTGTAAAA